>QVRM01005851.1:0-66971 GCA_003439945.1 Dermanyssus gallinae | reverse complement strand
CACGTTCGCGCACTGTCACGGTGCCGGTCGCCGGCCGTATAAAAAGGTATGCGCGCCATTTTGTCAACCTTTGCTATCCCGAGCGTTCGACGTAACGCGTGCTCTGCAAACCCTTAGTCCGGCGGCGACCGGGACGTCCGACGGCGTGGCAACGGCAGCGACGTGAGCGTGGCAGTGATACTGCCCTAGGGTGGTGAGTGATCGTGGTTAGCAGGCGCAGGTAGAAATATATATATATATATATATATATATATATATATATAAATATATACATACATATATATATATTTAGTTGAGTGATTGTTAGAAGTAGCGCAGCGGTATTGTTGAGTGAGTACTGTGTGTGAGTTCTGGCGGCGAAACAGCTTAGCGCTAACCGCCGGGACATTGAGTAGTGTGTCAGCTAGCTAGGCAATTATACGAAGAGAGGCGGCGCTGCCGTATTGCTCTCTGTCGTATCGTGAAACATAATAAATAAGATCAGCGTCAGTGAACCCGCGCATTTTCAACTGTCTTCATTCTACGGTTCCGTTGGCAACAACTGGGTATCAGCGCGTGCCTACGCGTCGCTGGCGCGGCTCGCTCGCCGTAATCGGGACTCTTTCGGAGACAGCAGAGAGCCGTTGCAGCTCCGTCTCGATTTTCTGGGTGGTACAAAGAGGGTTGATGCCCTAGAGGACCATTACTCGCAAGGCCTCAAGGCCCGGGACGGCCTCTCGAAGACGTATGATCACGTCATCGTCACCGGTTTTAACCAGGCCGCTGACTTCTGACTCTAGTTGTTTGTTGTCGGCCAAATGTGCCCTGAGGGTCTGCACGGTTTCGGGGAATGTTCGACCTTCCCCCCACCCTGACTCCATGCTGAGTAGACTGGGTGACAATTGGTGCCAGAATTCTGTGCAGGGCGGGAAATTTTATGGACAGCTTCTTTACAATCTACGTCTCCGACGCCGCCCTAGGAACAATCAGGCAGGCAATACTATCTAATCCAGACATACGCCCTAAGCAAATGAAAAGCCAGCAATTGTAAAGAATACAGCCGGGCAATCCTAACTATTGGACAAAATCAATCATTTTTATTGCAAATAAAAGGCACAGTCTCAAACATGGCTCACTTAACTGTTAACGGGCTACAATGGCTGCTTTTAGCAATAGATATACCGCATCGGTAAAACTGACTCCCCCTTATGCCGCATGTGCAACTCAAAGGAGGGTGACGATCTGCTACAAAGGCTGCGTCTTTTTCAATGCTGACCGAAAGTTACTAACTTGGAACCTAAGAGTAGGAGATCTCCTGACACGCCGAGCCCTTGTAGAAAATTGTATGATCAAGAATCATAAATCCTAAGTAGTGTGAGAAAATTTGCATAATTTGTCTCCGAGCAGCCCTTGTCGTGGCGTTTCTCAAGAATCATGAATCCCGGTATATGGTAAGAAAATTCGCATAACTTGTCTCCGAGCAGCCCTTGTAGAGGCGCTTCTCAGGCATCTTAAATTCTGGTTTATGGTAAGAACATTCGCATAATTTGTCTCCGAGCAGCCCTCGCAGAGGCGGCTCTCAAGAATCATGAATCCTGGTTTATAGTAAGAAGATTCGCATAATTTGTCTCTAAGCAGGCTTTGTAGAGGCTCTTCTCCAAAAAAAATGATTTCTTGTTAAAAATAAGGAGATTCGCATAATTTGTCTCCGAGCAGCCGTAATGGCGCTAGAAAGTGGGCAGGTAAAGTAATCTCGAGAAGACAGTCCTGCGACCACCACGACAATTAGTCAAGAGAACGACTAGATTTAAGTATGTTTCCGTTTCTTACTATTGTAGCTTTAACAACGGCGCCCGGTGTCAGGCGAAATATTTAATTGGCCCTTCGTTGTCAATATGCTACAGCTATGAGGTCACTTATTCATACGTCGTGAGCCTATGGCAAACGAAACAAATCACTAACGATTTATTTAATTATTAAATAGAAACGTCGATGGTGCATGCACTTTATCGCTTTATATTTGAGACTACATGGGTAAAATAACGTAATATTTTAATTTAACATTTAATTTATCCAAGCCCTGAAGAAGGCATGGCAATATTAACTTTTAACGTCATACAAAATAGATATCGGTTTGGTTTTTAGATAATCACGTCTGCTATCTGTTGATTCGACTGTCGCACTTCGCAGCTATTCTCGGTGTCTGCAGTTCGGCCGCAAGTATGCACTTACATGCTATGCGGATTGTTATGATCGGTAAGTGTATCCTAGGTTGCAACTAAGGATATAATAATATAAAAGATACTATTTTTTGCTCGGCACATCATCTATTGTGCAAGTTTGTATGCTTCTATAGTGCTTACGACACCTGCAGTTGGTCGCAGCTAAACACCCCATGCAAAAGTTTTACCTCTGTTCTACTAAAAATGCATGATGCCTATAGACCACTGGCTACCAACAGTGATAAGTTTGCGACCATTGCGTCCGTTAGAAAGCTGTTCAAAGACGTCACTGCGGCTGTTTAAATATGGTCCTTGGGGATGAATGTCAAGGAGAAAAAGGATAAATACACATATATTCCAAGCAAGGAACGTGATTGGCTACGAAACACAGATGTTTTAAGGTCTAACAAACTTTCGGAGCTGACCCTCTGCCAACATTTATGGTCCACGGATTTGCTTTCGCATTGTTTCGTAAGACGGCCCCCATACATACAAATGTGCGACATTGGGAATCGAGTCCGTGTAACTATGCGTCTCCTCCGGTCGCACGGCACACGCAAATGCACCACGCCACCGGGTTCGACAGATGTTTTAAGGACTGTGCTCTTCCAACTATGCGCCAAATATGCTAATATGTTAATAAACGATGTTAAACCAAGACCAGCTTCTCACTCTTATCCTTTACTTTAACTAACTTTGGAACGTAAATTTACTGAGTGCATACACAATGGTGTTTTGATATAAGCATAAGTAAATTGTGTATTGTTGATTCGTCGAAAAGGTTATTAGTCACAAAATTTAGTTGAACATCTGTTGTGTATTTTTGAAATTGCAGTCATGGTTGTCATTTTGCTGCCAATAGACCTTGGCACGTTATTTTGGACTCAGAAGGAGATACAGCGAGAACGACCTGGACCTCTTGTGGCGAACTCTCTGCTAGAAAGAACATTTTTAAATTTTCCTATCTATTCCTACGAGTCGCTCTATGTGTTTAATCTCACTAATTATAAAGAGTTCGTAACTAAAAAACACATACCTATCGTACAGGAACTCGGACCGTATGTATTCAGGTTAGTGATTTTCAGGTGCTTTAAAAATAAGTGTAAGATGGTGCGAAGTCCGTAGATAGGCGCACGTATTAGTTTAGATGATAATGTTATTGTCGCACTATCATGGCTGTTAGTAGGAACGTCTTTAGAAACGTAACCTGTAAACTTGTACTACTTGTCAATTAGTGTGATGCTTTGCTAGATTTCTTTTGAAGGTGATCTTTTAACGCTATTCTGTGTTGTTTAATCAAAGACTTTTAAGTTTTTCTCATACTACTGGACATGTACATGATGAGATATATTGGTGTAACTAGAGCGAGGCTTTGTATATACGAGCGGGTTCTAATAGAGCGACCCTCGTGGCAATTGCTACACCGCTCATTATCATGAGCTTTCTCCGAGGCCCTATTGCTTTGCGCAATATCGTTTGGTGCCTTCGCCCTATGCCTCTAAACTGTTTCTCGGCTTTTTCGTGATCGCCCTTCCGCCTCTAACAGAACCCCGGTGGCTGCACGGAGAAGCCTTGCTGTGCATCTGGCTCAAGTACTTCACTGTACTTAACTGACGCCAAGCACATGCAGCACATCACATTATGATGACCTGGTTTCTTTCTTTGAGTCTAAAATTGTTTTTAATTTGTCTACTAAATAAAAATATATAATTATTTAAAGCAATTTGTTAGTATTCATATATGCAGGAATCACACTTAATAATATATTGATTATATTATACACACAATATGGTTTGTATATAATAAAGGTAATAATTAATATAAATGTTTTTCCATTTACTTTTTGCAGTCTGAGCCGTACACTTGAAAACATGTTTCCAATCTGCTAAAAAAAAATCACGTTATTTCTGGCCCGTTTTTTCATTCACCGTGTTGCACCGATCTCTGACTTAGACGTTTCGCGGCTGTTTACAAATATAACTTAAAGACAACGTGACAAAACCCAAGCATTCACTTGTGGTCTCTTCTTTGCAGAAAGTTTGAGTAGAAACGTTAATATGCTTTAGCGTTCTTCTTAACATAGATCGAGACGACGGCAGTGAAGTTAATCACTTTGACCACAATAGTGGCGCAAATCAATGTGAATTGGGGGTTGTCTAGAAAACCGACAAACACCCGAGTGCCATGAAATGCTGCTCAAATATGCAAAACCATCGATAGAGTACTTGGTGTTCGTCTATTGTTGAAAATGCAAACCGATTGTAAAAACGGGCTATTCGTGTGGAATGGGCATGACAAGGCTCAAACTACGATTTATGAAAAGGTTGAAGAGACTCTTTACGACTCAACTGGGTCAAACGAAGACACAAGCAAGTGGTGCGGGTATGGGAAGCAGCGACAGAAGTACAACATAATGTGTAGGAGCTATAATTTTGCGCTAAGCCGAAAAAATATCTTCAGATAAAACAAGACGTGAGTTGGTCATATTAAACATATCAGCAATGTAGGATACCCGGAAACATTTGTTTGTGAGCCGGAGGCTGGTCACCAGAAGCAAAAGCCCTAAAAATATTCCCATTGTCACTTCTTAAAGACTTTATAAAAAAACGTTATTAGAAGTATTCCAGCTCTGAAGAACAAGTGCGTTTTTGTGTTCAGAAGAAATAATTCGCTGAGAACCGATGATTCTCACAGCTTTTACTGCTCTGTGAGACGGATTCGATTAACACAGGTTAATTGTGGATTGAGCTAGCGAATGAGCCTATAGTATTTCGTCGACCACGCATGGGCACGTTGTCACAGTAAGCAGACAACTTCTCCACTTACGTTGAGAGAATCTGCATTGTCAGCAACGTCCATATGGCAACCAGTGTCGCTGCTGGAGTCATGGTCGGGTGGATTGCACTTTTTGCACCGTAGACCGGTAAATGCAGCTGTTTCGTTAATAACATCATCCGTTGTTAATTTAGTGCAGCGAATATGTACGCGTTCCTGACAAGTACTACACTGTACGTGTTTAACCACCTCGCTGATAGCAATTAGGGAATTTCTTCGGTTCGTGGGAAGGCTTTTATGTGCGGACTGATATTCAAGACCAACCAGACACCCGTCTGCCTAGCAGACAACGATATCGCAAGATTTTCACCTATCAGCATAAACGTCGTACAGTGAGATGGCTCGCCGTTCTGGTAGTAGTAGCACACCCCAAAATCCGGTATCCGATCTTGGTCCAGTTCCCTTTGGCCACCCCGGGTCTTACCTTTGCCTATTTCTTCTTTCAGGGCGCAATGGTGGCAATCAAATCAATTTAATGGCTCCTTTATAGCTTTCAAAAACTATATAATTATATACATGGTTATTTACGCTAATTCCTAAATTCGATTTATATAATGCACACGATAACAGTAGAGGGCAGTTTGCCAAATTGTGTGATATTTGAAATAATGCAGGTCTAATATTATATCACGGATTCAGAGTTTTTAACATTCTCGCCATGCGCCATGAAAACTTGCTGATTTGGTCAGATCGTGTTTTCCTTCCCTCTCCACTCATTGCCGACCAATTTGACGACACCACATAGTAAACCAGCCTAGTGATCGAAAAGCAAGTACGCGTTCAGCTCTTATCTATCTCCAACAAACGTGAGCCCAACTAGTCTCTGGAAAGATAGGGTACTAAGTGCAGGACCTCTACCGGCGAAGATGTACTGTTTCACCGACTAATTGGTTCACTCTTTTTTGTCATTGGGACCGCCGATGCTAAGTATAACTTTGTGCGCCAAAACCGCGCAAGACTCCTTTAAAAGACACATCAAGACACGTTCAAAACCCTGTCGCAGACCTCACTCCACCAACGGCACCGGTCAGCACCTAGAATGACGCGAGTTCTTTTGGTATGCACCACGCAATTCGACCAAATACTTCCGCACAGTTCGGCTGTTTAACAGAGACTCAAAAAAAGCAGATCTCTGTCTAGAAGGCGTTTGCTTCTCTCTGGCGAGCAGGTTCAATGGCAGCACTTTAGCTATAACCAGGAGTTTGGTTGATGCTTCCGTTTTATGTAGCTTCGTTTTATTGCCAGCGTCCTTTGGGCTGACTTTAATGCATTCCTATTTTTCCGCTATCCATACTGCTATATGCCCCTAGATCGGGGCCGCATACATCGCCGCAGATTTCTTAACAAATTCTCCCCAAAGACCCTTTGACTTTATCAGTCACGTACGTCAATTCCGTAAGTCTCGTACCGGGAATGACCACGGGGTATCTCGCCTCCTTGGTGAGGCTTAGATACCTGTGTGTTTTATTTCATGGTATACGAAAATGACATATCATTAACGGTAAGATCTGCACGTCCGCAGATGGTCTGGTTTTCCTTATTTAACCAGGAAATGTGTAGGTTACACAAAGGGGCATGCTCATGGCTCTTGCCAATCCAGTCAGGGATGTGGTTCGAAGCGTTTGGAGATAATATGTGCCTCTTCAGCGATAGATTTATGCTAGCATTGAAACTGTCGCAAAATATATTTAAAGTTTCCAATCATAAAGCATTGATGATAGTGATAGTAGACTCAGTAGAACCTTCGGTTAATACTTTCCTGTATAAAATACGTTTTTATTTATGGGAACTTTGCACAGGATCGTACACCAAAAGAGAAGGGGAATTCATAGAGACGATTATTTGTACTACTTCAAAAGACCGATGTTCATTTTCGAGCCCACCATGTCAAATGGTAGCCTGGAGGATAAATTTACAACCGTGAACTTTGCTGCCATAATTTATTTTAATCCGGATGGTACGCCACGCGACAAGGTCCGAAAGAAAAGCCTTTTTGTGAACGTCACCGTGAACGAATACTTCTATAGCGGGTAAGTTTCTTAAATGCTTTATATAAGGCATGTCGTTATAATGGATCGTTGGTTTGCTTTAACGTTGGTTTTCTTGAAGTTACAATTTCGTCCCTACTATCGTTCCCCCTATTATGGTCCCGGTGTTTTAAAACATAAATTAACCAGGTAATTTAGAGGTATTACCAAGGCGTGCCCAATCTAGTTTGGACTATTGGATACAGCTCAACATCTAGTAAATTCCCCTTGAAAGCCGTAGAGTTTCAACGGTCCTGGGTGAGATACAAAGCTTTTGCAATCTCACTTGAAATCCGCCGATATAGATTTTATATAGATAAACGGTATTGTTACGAGGAACAATAAGTTGACTGCTACCATTACCGCCTTGGCTTCTGCTTTAAGCACAATAAAGGATCACTTTAAAATGTTTTCTAGTTAAAGCATATACTTCGACCACTTAAAGACGTTTATGGCAGCTCTAAGTGTTACCAGATTTTTCTACTTCAAGTTCTGTTGTAGTGGATTGCCAGGAAAACTGTGGCTGACTTCAATGTCGGAAGTGGTACACTGCCTAGGTTACTTTTTCCAGCGGCTACATGAACACGACATAGATGGGCTTCAAATAGGACTCGTTTTGTTTTGTCCAACTTTGGTCCTAGTTAAAGGAAGTTATCTCTTGACTGAGGAACACAGCTGAGTCGGCTGGCGGGCGCCGACCTACTCCAGTGGGGTGCCCCTCTGTCTCTATTGCTGCATTTAATCTTTAAGGCGAAGCTTTTCGCCTTAGATAAGGAAGACGGGTCAGTGAGGCCGATTGCTTGCTTCTTCACCTTATGCACGTTGGCTGTAAAGATTGTTTGTAATCGAACAAGGAATATGATTTGCAAGGCGACGGGCCCCCACTAGCTTGGCTTTGCCGCAGCAGTCGGGGCCGAGGCCGCTATTCACGCCGCCCGAACTTTCATCCTAAGGTCCTTCCTAAGGTCCTCATGGAGCTTGATTTCAGGAACGCCTTTCACTCTGTAAAACGGGATCACCTTTTGAAGGCGCTCGCGACACACTGCCCCAACTAACAAACGACGTCAACCAAGCGTGCCGTAACCCTTCTTACCTGATCCTCCTTGATGATCTTATAGCTTCGACCACGGGGCTGCAACAGGGTGCTGCTTTGCCCCTCTTGTTTTGTTTCAAACCACCATCAACAAGCTACTTAACTCCCGCAGCATTAGCCCACTAAACATTTGATGCCTGAATGATGGCGTCTGAAAGGCGATGCAGACATAATTGCCGACGACGTTCGACGCCTGCTTGATTTTTGTGAAACCTTATGTTTGGAACTGAATCCCGCAAAATGTGAGATCTGTGTTATAAGCAATAGTGCACAGGCCGCCCGACCTTCGCACCCTTCAAGTCTTATTGTCGGATGTAAGGTTACATTCAAAAATGACATAGAGCTTCTGTAAATCTCCCTCCGGCCATAAAGGATCCCACGCGCACTCGAAAAGTGGCACAATAAGCTAAGACGAGGTCGCTAACAACATCCCCGCTCGGTGCTGACCGAGCGCTCATTTCACTTGAATCTTTGTTTTTAGCTACAATGGTCACCCACCTTCTCCGCAAAGCCGATCCAACAAGGCGGTTAAGTCTGCGCCTATTAAACGAGTTGACTTCAAACGCCCTCGACTTTTTTCCTGCTTTATCACTGGCGCGTTCTTCTCGAAAACAGGCGCAATTAATCCTGAAGGGGGACCTGCTGATTTCGGATCTGCTCTTCTCCGCTGGGCCAGAGATGTCTCCTCCTTTTCCGATCTGAGAACAACGCTATCGCATTCTTTAATGAGGCCGGCATTGCTCAGTACAATAAACTCAAGAGACGTCTGTACAAGGAGTTAGTCAGTTAGCAGTAGCGCTGCAGAATATATACATTAAGCCAGCATGACTGAAGCGATCTTCTTTAATTATTGTTTTCAGCTACCAGGGTCACCCACCTTCTTCGCGAAGCCGAACTAACAAGGCAGTTGGATGATCTGCGTCCATTAAACGAGTGTACTTTAAACACCCTTGAGACTTTTTCTTACTTCACCGCTGGCGCGTTCCGCTCAAAAACAGGCGCAACTAACCCCGAAGGGGGAATTGGGGATCTCGGATTCGCTCGTATGCGCTGGGCCAGAGATCGTCCCCTCCCTGTTTCGATCCGAGAATAACGCTATCGCACTCTTAAACACGACCGGTATTGCTCAGTACAGTGAACTCGAGAGAAGTCTGTACGAGGAGTTAAAGTCAGTTTGCAGTTGCGCTGCGGATAGCCATTTGATCACAAATGCTTGCTTTCGAGCCGTCGCCGCTAAAATATCCGGAGCCTGGTTGCATGTGCTCTCAGGCACCCCACTGGGCACCCTCTTAGACAACGAAATGGCCCGAATGCAAGCCTGGCCAACCCGTCGACAAATTTAGCCCATAACGAGTGATCGTGCACCATGGGTGCCGGACGGCGTGCCAGACATGCCGGTATTAACGACATCTTCGGCCGATCATGCGGGTTCCCTTGTATTCTATAATCGAGTCCCAGAGTCTCTCCTGCTTATCTGGGCCGCCACGGTCACCAACTTATTCTAGCCTGCACAACTTCAATTGCAGCTTCATCAAAGTAACTTGTGTGCTGTCTTGGAATTTGTTTGTTATTTGGTCACGTTTATAGAGGTTAGCAACGGCATTAGGCAAGTTGGAGTGCGTGCTGTTTAGAAACTTAGGGTTCCATTTTCAGTGTTGCCGTCAATGACAGTGATTATGACACCAATTTCGAAAACTCATTCAGGCCGGATGGCGTGAGATTTCGGCGATGGTTTCAACCGCTACAGAGGCCGCATGACGCTACTAGCGTTTACAAAGTACTGCTGTAGAATTGCGAGGGTTTATCTGGGGCACTATGCCTAGCACCAGACTAGCACTGTTTATCTTATCCTGTTTTTCTGAAGGAACTGCATTTCCACGAAATGCAAAGGTCTCGTCTCTTAACAAGGCTTTTCGTTAGAGGGCGAGATAGACTAGTAGGTGAAATATCAATCTACCTACGAACAAGGTTGCCTTACATGTAATGCGTTTGCCGATGTAGGGGTTGGTCAACGCCCACCTCAGGTAAATTCAACCTCGCAATGTTTTTCTTACCACCTCTGTACGGCACTATCGAGGTAGCCGATGTTGTCAGTGCGGGTTTGGCAGGTTAACCTGATGTTGCCTACATTCAAACTGGTAGTCGCAATAAAAAGCGCCTTTTCAAGGGAAGTGCAGTAAGTGCGGTGGCAGCTGACAAGCACCTTGGTGCTTCTCTTTAGCGCGATGATCTTCTCTATTCCTCGCTTTCATCGGACCACCCCACGACAAGCTCAACGCTAGTCTATTTCACCGCCGAGTTTTCAAGGTCTTCAACATACGGCATGGTCACATAGAGTCAATAGACTTTTTTGGAGAAAGGCAGTTCGGCTTTCGTAATGCAAGCCGTATAGGAAAGAATAGCGAACCTTAGCAAAAGACTATTATTATTGAGTAGAGTTCAATGTACGCCTTCGTGTTTGCCTCTGTAAGTGGCGGTGATTTACGTAGCTTATTTCTTATCCACATCTTGATTGTCTTGGTTGACAAGCGACTGTAAAGCATTTCCGGTAGGAGACCTGTTTTAAAAATCGGAAGGAAGAGATTTCAAAATGTACGCACGAATCTCTCAGTCGGAAGAGATTTCAAAATGTACGCACGAATCTCTCAGTCAAATAGACTTCCTATCTTTTTTAATATTCGCAACAATAATCTGGGCAGTACTTAAATCATAGCGTCGAAAAAAGTTGCATGATCTGAACGAATCAACAATATGTTTTCGTGGCGCATGGCAAAAATGTTGAGAACCATGAACTAGTAATATAATATAATATACTGTACAATTACATATATTACGCAAAAGTACTATTTCGACCTATTATATGGTAAATTGTTCTCTATGCCTCTTATTGTGTGTATTGTATATATTGAATACAGGATTTTCGTGAATTATTATGTATGTAAATACCTACGCTTTGAAAGCAATAAAAAATCACTTGAATTGAAAGAGAGTTAAGCCAGCATGAGGATAGCAAAAGACATATATTAGATGTATTTAATGTTACCCCAATTTATAAAGATATATTTAATGTTAAACCAATTTAGAAAGATATGTTTAATGTTACCCCAATGTATAAAGCTATATTTGATGTTACCCCAATTTATAAAGATATATTTAATGTTTAACCCCAATTTATAAACGTATCTGCACTACGTATTGCACTACATATACATTTATTGCATTTGCATAATACTTCCAGAATATGGATTAAAACGTAGTAATAAAATGTTAGCAAAACTGCCAGGCCATAAGCAAACAGATTCTTATTGTTTCTCTGTGGTTTTGACACAGATACTACGACCCAGATGTTGATCGTAACGGCACGGCAAAAATGCGAGCCCAGAAGTCCAAGCGTGGATATCTCATGGGCCGAAATAATACCTCGAGATGGTACACAGTGTATGCCGATACCAAAAGGGTCAACACTCTGGTCGCACTCGGCGTCCAAAGGTGAGCGATTCTTATACACACCTAGCATCCCTATTTGTTTGTACACTTTCAGAAATAGAATATAGCATTGGTGAAGTAAAACTCAGATATATTAAAATAAACTCAACTAAAAGTTAATTGAGACACTCTAGTAGCCACGATTTTTAGAATCTAGAAAAACGTCTATGGGATTCATAGGAACGACGGAAGGTGCTGCTAATTTACTTCTGTTAGAGGGGTAGAATTATCACCGCGCTAATCTGACCAGAGGAAGGCACATCATGTTATTTGGATAAAGCCGGCGTTGCCAATCACTGCGTAACTGAATGATAAAATCAAATATGTTTATGTATTCAGTATAGATGTTTGATTTGCTTGCTAAATGTAAACACGCTTAACGGCATTCTGTTTGATGTAAGCTAGGTACCGCAAATCAATTATTATGAAATGTAAGTTTTAATATGAATATGTACTAATACGTTTGCATTTGCAGAAAGATTTGGCAGTATGGAGCAAGCTGTAACAAACTAGAGGGTACAGGTAAATCACCGATTTATATTAGTATCCTAGCTGTTAATAGTCTGTTTCACACATGCGCCTAAATCCCTGGCGCGGAATGTTTTAATACTATCGAATCTATGTATCCCATTTGAGATAAATACCCAGTAATACTTTAGAATGCATTCAAGTCACAATTTGGTAATTGCGACCTGATCGAAGGAATAGCCCAAATGCAGACATGACAAAGAATTTAGCCATGTTGTAGATTTCCTTGATTATTTTCTTTTTCTGCCAAACGAACGCTGCTAGTAGGGGTCGAAAGTCAACCCAGATACGATAATCGAACGCTTGTTTCGTGGATCGGCCTCAGCTATCCCACATCGTCGAACACTTGCACGTAATTTTTTTAGTACGTTTTTGGACACAAAGTGAAACAGCTGTCATCTCCTCCACCCCGGTTTCAGTCGTGGAAGGGTTTACGCGGTTATCGGTTGAGCGGCTGTAGTAAATCGGGCAAGGCTAGATAAAGCCGCGCTGATGGAATCTTGTCGTGAAGCCAAGAAGTGTCTTGAATGTGTGGCCGCCACAGCCGGCTGGCCAATGTCTTTTTCGACACAAGGATCAAGCTCTTTACCGCAGTTCAAAAAGCTTTGCAAAACAATCATTGAGTGATGGTTGCGCCAAGAACATCAGCAGAAACCACAAAAAGCGTGTTTGAAAAAGCCCGCCACTGGAGTGACAGCAGGCGGGCTCGTACAGAAATCACCACGTGACGCCATCCAGTCGATGGAAACGAATAACGCTTTGACGGACAGTGTCGGTACAGCAAGGGCAATGATGTTTGATGATGAAAGGTTGCCAATCGACTTCGAAAGGGATGCACAGCAATTAACAGTACTGTCAAACGGGTAGTTTGTATAGCAATTAGTAAACCTACTAAAGCTGTCCATTTAGAGGGCCAAGCAGGACCAAGGGGAGGCTTTTTGGTATATCCGAATCTTCGTCTAAAGGTATACCTCGATTTCAATGTGCTCCAAGAAATAAGTTTTGTGTGGAGCTTCCAATGTTGAAATCTTCTTCTAATGGCTGAACCTTAAGTTATCGATGTCGTTAGTTCTCGACCTGACTCTCTTCAGTATTGTGGGCGGTGACTTGACTGTCGAATTGCTACTGCGATGTGTGTTTAGAGCCATTGGCTTGTATTGATCTGACATGTGCAACCTCACAGCATGGCTATCCATATGTATGTCACGTGGTAGTAACAACATAGGTTTGTTGTTTCACAATTTTAACATTGTTGTTTATTCACCATTACTGGTAGATCCTTGATAATAGTAATGGGTTATGCCGTGCCAAGCACGTTAATTACAGCAGCTGTTAACGAGCTGATGTTAAATTCTACGCATTGCATTACATGATATCGGTTGATATCGATTTCATTACTGTGTTTACAAACACATTCGTTGATTTGGAAAAATATTCCTTCAGACAGAGACACTGGTGTGATATCGTGCGAGGTTATTTTGCAGCTAACTGCTCTGTTTCAAACTGAAGCTAAGAAAAGCGGATCTGTCTGTAAAACTGTGGTCACAAGGTTCTAGTTTCGCTTTTCTCTGTGTTGTTTATATGCTTCGAGTGTGCCTTGATTGAACCGGTAAACTATGTCTTGGTGGTAGGCGAGACGGTTTTTGATAAACCAATTGCTCTTTTAAGCAACATAGGTTTAATTTCGTCGAGATTTTTAGAGTTGCCTAATGTTGACCTACGGGATATAGGTTTGAGACAATACGTTACTGCAGAAAGGATTTCGACCTTAGGTATACTACTTGCAATCCAAAGGTCAACTTATCGAAGATCACTCATCACCGTTAAGGAAACGTGTTAAGGAAACCGCTTTCACTTCTTTCTTTAGGCTGCCGAGTAAAACTCAAGGCGTCAGTGTTACTCCCAAGTATCTGAAGTTTTTGAACAATTTTAGTGTGTGCCCATCTATCTTTATATTATACATCGATGTTTAGGGTATTTTTGCAACACCATTGTGCAGTCTCATTCAAGTAAAAGTGAAGGTGCTGTGTCGATTTTTCTGTAATAACGGAATCGTCCGCCTAAAACACGTGGGGGCTTTTACTTCTCGAGTGCACTTTCCAGGGTCAACCGTGTACAGTGTACACAAAAATAGGCTTGTTGTATTACCTTGTGTCATACCAATTGTTTGGCAGAGATCTCCCTGGCAATTGCGTAAACCCCGTTTGCAGTTGTGATATATTGACCGTCTAAAATATCTTGAATGCATGATTCAGCATCCAATGTTAAAATTTTCGCGAGGAGTGACTAAACACCGATCTGTCGAGTCTGCAACAAAAACTGTTCTAAAATCACTAAAAGCTCCGTAAGTCACGTTTTGTATTCGGGTTCCTAGGTGTTCTATTACGTCTGTAAATGCGCCCCTTTAGCCGAGCTCCCTGGAAGAAAAAAATTTTGTTCTGCTGGTAAATCCTAGTAATATTCTAGAAAGAGTCGTTTGACTAGAAGTGGTGTAGGAGCCCTATACGCTACTTTGGCTAGTGTATACCGCGGTAGTTTTCTGGCTTTGTAGTGCCACCGTTCTCTTAAAAACTGAGGCTGCAGAAGACTTGTCCTCTATTGGTTTAGGATTGCGTTTTGTTGAAAGATGTTCTGCACCACCGTGAGGACGGGGACGGTTACCGACATCGCAGTTTTGAGATGTTCGTAAACAATCTGGTCAGGTCCGGCGGATTTTTTGTGTGCTAGAATACCCTGAAGGACCTCGTTAGTGGATTTGGTTGTTTAGGGCGTAGGAGAAATGGAAACCCAGGTTTGTAAAACTCGTTGCCGAATTTTGCGGATCCGCGTTTTGGTTTCGTATGTATATTGAGCTTGCACGAGATTATGCACGGTTCTCCCTTGCGGCAGAGGTGGATTACATTTGCTGGTCGTGACTACGATAACTTGAATCCTAGTTGACTGTTTCTCTGTCAGTTGGAGAGGTAGTATTCAAGTTGCTGATGCTGGCGCATGTGCCGACGTCATCTCAAGTGTTCTGTATATACATATGCAAGATCAGTCTTCAATTGTCGTGTGTGTTGTTGACTTCTTTGGCTACATAGTCCATACGCTTTTAACGTTTTAATTAGGCAGCCGCAGCTAGACTTTGAGCTCAGTGATCGGCCTAGAGTTTTCGATGCCTCGTACCACAAATATAATTCGCAAGTTTTTTCGCTCTTTTCTGGAATACGATAGCAGCAACATGAGTGGGCAGATTTGCTGCAGCGGAAAAGCAAGTTGTTCTGTACGGTAATTCGTATTGCGCAGAGTGGATTAGAATTTTTGTTCAGTGTTTTCGCACAGATGTAGCAATATGACGAGGGCTGAGATTTCCAGTATGTGTGATTTAGAGAAACTACGACGGGGCAGGTAAAAGTACACACTTACCAGTTCATTTGGTTGACTCCACGTGCATTATTTAAATTCTCCTTTGGCGCAACTTTTGTCAATGATTCTACTAAGAAGCACAAGAAACGTGATCGATCTGTTACCATTGCGACAGCTGACACATTAAAAACTTATATATTGACCGGGGTGGCTCGAGTTGAAACCAAAAATCTGAGGAATAACGTGACATCCACGACTGAAAATGTGATCTTGACGTACTCGTATGTGGGCAACCATTTCCCGTTAGAATTCCGCTTGGATCTGAAGCAGCACGGAGTTGTGTTGTACCAAGACGATATGCAGTGTGATATGCTTCAAATGCTGCAGTATGGATCACTTTGCCGCCGGTTGTAAGGTTCCAAACCCAAAGTGCAGGACGCGTGCTTCCCTGAAACATCTGAAGAGGGAGTGCAAAGCTCAGGCTAGATGTTGCCTACATAACGGCAAGCACAAGGCTGCATGGGGCTCTTGCCCCGCAAGATTAAGCCGTATAGAGTTGTTAAAGCTAGTCTCACGTAACAATATCGAGAAACGACCAAACGCGGCGGCCGTGCCGCTTTGCGCCTCCGTTGCATATGTTCAAGCCTTCGAAAAGTTCAGGAAACGCAGTTGCTCGTCTATTGTAAAAAACTGTATAAAGGTGAGCGGTACCATCGTTATGGACCGAGAAGTCGACCCCGGAGCAAAGTCTACGAAGAGGGAATCCGTTACTTGCATAATTGCAGGGATTCAAACAGCAGTCACTGTCATTATTGAAAAACTGCTTGCCTGTCTGTTCCCCAAAGTCTCCGTGGAAGAAAATAGTGCAAAGCCGACTATAGTTGTCAACAACTACCCCTGTGGAGTCTCAATGCGATAACCCATAGAAATATCCCTGCGAGATACACCTTGTGCGTCGTCGCATAGGCTTGGCCCAAAATTAGGCAAGAGCGACAAGCCTCTAGGCGGATCGTGATTGTCTCACACAACAAAGATACCATAATTTAGTCAAGGCAAAAGTTGTCAATTAAATTATTTCAGTGGAACTGTGAGAGTATCAACTCAAGAGTACGATTACTTCTCTTAACGGAGCAATTCGATATGCTTGTTCAGAGCATGTGGGCTTGTACTTACAGCTGATGACTCGACATTTATTGTAGCCTTCTATGAGTCACTACCTTGACAGTACGCGACTAAAAACCATTTCTCAAAGTGTTTTTTGTTTCAGCCTTGATCAGAGTGGTGTCATATGCTTGCGGGTTTCATAGCGTCATAACCGGTAGCACCCGACAAAACGAGTTCGTAGTAGTTTTGTCCCATTGTACAGTTAGTGGTGCCGCTCCTGCAAGCACTACATGCTGTATCCTAGCGCCCTGAGATGGCGCCCCTCTACACTTGGTTAATCTGCGACTATAAAAAAGTGGTGAAGAATTTTCTAAAAGAGCATGAGGAGCGAAGTGAGTACAAGCTTCTGGTAGAGGCGTATCAATCACCATACAAACGGTTGCGGTGCTGATAGACGCGTTACTGCATGTTCAATCCAGCCTGAGAAGTTAGATGAGCAAATCTGTAAAATGTTTGCTGGTGCAGTAATCATTTTGAGCGGTATTCCTGTAGTAATTTCAGCATGAAACGAGCGAGTCCAGGAAACTAGCCAGGACTTGTGTCGACCTTTTAGCAACTTGTAAGTGACTGACTCAATGGTAAGGCCTCCAGACCCGACCTAGTGACAAATTAACATCTCCGGCGGCAGGCCACTTTGTGACTTGTCTCACTGGTCTCTTTAACGAAGTGCTCAGAACGTCCCAGTTACCCGTAGCATGGAAGACCCGTCTCCTTAGTATTATTGCTAAGGGAGAAGTATACCCGCTGGTTCCATCGTTCTACTGATGAATAGCGAAGAAGAGCGTAATATGTGAGCTTCTGTTGGCCATCTTAACCCGTCATCTAAACGTATTTTGTGTTACCGGGGCTCTCCCTGAGCAACAATACGAAGAGGTAAGTCTATGACTGCGTGCGCCGTGCTTCTAGAACTCTTTTGGCTTCTCTGCGCTTATAGCGGAGAGCATGGATCGCTGCTGGAGGGAGTTTTTACCAGAGCTAGAGGAAGACCCATGGGGACGGTCCTACGACTTGATACGCGGTGTACCAGGAATCAGAAAGAAGAAAATCTTCTCACTGACGAACGTCTCCGACTAATCCCAAGTTCTTTTCTCAACATCCTCCATTTGACAGGACATTGTATGAAGTGGTAGCGGCCGAGAATTACATCTCAGAGGTAACCTCGGCGTATCATAATGGCCTATAGAACAGTTAGCACAGCGGCCGTCCTTGTTCCGGCTAGTACAGTCCCTTGGGACTTAAAAGCAAATGAACGACGCCGCTTGGGGGAAGACCCGGATAAGGAGAAGGCGGAGAAAAGCAATATAACCCCGATAGTTGACATGCCGAATGGGACTCCATTCAGGATGAAGCGCCCGTGTACCGGGAAGGGACTCTGGCCCGGATATCTGGGCCTGAGTGTACTGGCCTGGGGCGAGTTGACATGACTCAGGTCCTCACCGGACATGATGAATTCCAATCATACTTGTTCAGAATTGGGTAAAACCACATCTTCATTCTGCAAGTACTGCCAAAGCGAAACCGAGGACACGCCTGAACATACAATTTTGTGATGCCCGGAATGGACCTTTCAGCGTGCGCGTCTGCAGGGCTGACGACTGCACTTTTGGAACGATTATACAGGATATGATTAAGTCACCTGACGACTGGACCAGCACTGCTCGTACTATAAAGTTTGAAGTTATGCTTATGCACTTCCCGATCGGTCGCGGTGATTGAAACATGACTGGTTTTTAGTGGGTTGGAGCCCCACACTTTTGGCTCACACATGCAGACGAGTTCCCTGCGGTGGTGTCCGTGTGTGCGTACCACATGTTCCAGTTAAAAAAAGGAAGGGTAACATATCGACCTGCCAATTATAAATGATATGTAATATTTAGCTTAAGACAAAGCGCAAAGCCTCCGCAAGGCTAGAGCGTCACAAAGCTTTTTAAAACCCAGAGCGTACTATACACAGAAAACCGTATGCGATTGACTGCGGATGTAGTTTAGATTTGAGCACGGTGCTGCCCACCAGATATGGCACAATAGAGAACACCAGTTTCGATATCGACCCTTTTTATTTTTGTTATGAGGGTAGAAAATGCATTTACGCAACCTTGCCAAAGTTTTTGGCGGATAGTGGTGGCTTCAACACTGGCCGAGAGTATTGAACTCCAACCTATCAGTGTGTAATACGCACTAGTTCCCCCCCTCCCCCGCAGTAGATCCCATGGTAGCTGATGTGCGAGCACCAATGGAACGTCTGTACTAACCGTTCTGTACTCCCTGCAAACCCGCATAGTCATGGGCAGCCCGCAGGGCACTGCGATTGCGACTTGTACGCCGACGCTGCATACAGTGTTGTAGATTCGGCGACTGACGCCAGAATGCGGCGCCGAGATTCGCCCGTCTCTCCCTCGCGTGGAAGAATACGAGATAGGTTCTGAGACACCTGGGCGACTTTTTTGGTTATGTGCTGGATGTGAGCCCCTTAGAGAGCTTAGTATTAAGGTACACCCCCTGGCAGTTTTTCGTACCGTGATCTGGTAGCCGGCAACCTCCAGCGAGACCCCCCCCCCCGGGTGCGCTTGCGGCCTCTCAAATACAATGCTTCGGGAGTCTTCTCGGCGAGCCGAGACCAGTACCGCAAGATCATCAGTGCAAGCTGTAGTCTCGACACCACCTGGCATCTCCGGGATCCGCAGGACCCCGTCGTCAGTCAGGTTCCACAGTATCGGGCCCAGGACGGAGTCCTGCGGCACCCCTGCCATGACGTGATATGCCTCGCCGTCGCCATAGGTCAGTAACCGCTGGTCCAGGTAGGAAAACAAGATTCTCTGTTTGTTCGTAGGGATCTCTCGTCTGTCCATTGCCTTCATTATGGCCCCCAGTTGGTCGCATTAAACGCATTATTTACATCCAGTAGAAAGAGACGTACGAACTTGCGAGATGAGGGTGAAACTCTAAGTTCGCGGCCTGCAAAGCGGATGGCGATCTCATTTGCCATTTGCTCGATGGCGTCAAAGGTGGACCGACCCCGTCTGAAGCCGTATTAGATGTCCGCGAGGCCGCGACTGGCCTCCATGGATGCATTGACCCTCTCCAGGAGAGAATATTTAAAAAGCTCAATCGCCAACTCGATGTATTTATTGAGGGCGTCCTATTTCATAAGGATCCTCGACAGGGTTTCGGTAGCCGTATTGGCGCCCCGTTTGGAATCGTGGGGCCCATGAAGAGAGTCGTCAGCGTACCGTTTAGTGTGGATCTCAACTATGTGGGCGCAGGGTCTGCATAGTTGGGATCCACGTCGCCTTCCTTCTCCATGCCGGGTGTGTCCTCATGCCTCGGCACTTCAACAAGTAGACCCATGCCCCCCCCGAAGTGTGCCATGTCCCTGATCCCCGAGAGGGGGAGAAGAGAGTTAGACAGAAAGCCAGGGCACAACTCTGACCCCAGGTGTCAAAACCGCAAACTGTTCTCCACTCCTAATTCTTGCAACTTCGAAGAGAGGGTGCAATTTTCCCCTGCCGGGCACCAATGCGCTCCGCACATAGTATATAAGCACGTCACCCTTACATCTCCTGCACGCGTACCGCACGTACATTGCTCGTCCTCTGCGCGTGCTCTGCTCCCCGCAGCACGTGTGCCACACGTACGCCACACACTTACTACGCGCAATCTACGCACTGCACGTAGATTGCGCGTCAGTGCACGTTCACAGCACATGCACTTGCACGTCGCAGTCGCTACGGCCCGCAGGGCATCGAGGGAGAGCACCGAGACTGATCTCCTCTCACGGGAGGCGGTTTCAACTGACCCACAGCACCGCCCTGGCGGGCAAATCACGAACTACGACAGGTCACTGTAACGTTAGACAGCACAGGGGACAGACGCGTTTCCGCGCCAATCCGTCAACACAACATACACTGGAAATTCACTAGGGAAGCACTGGACACATGAAATGACAAAAGTCTAGTCTACTAAATCAGCGCCGTCAAGAGCGGACGACGGTTAGCACTAGACTAGAGTACATCGTTCGACGTCGTCCTAGATGTAGCAAATATCAGCCTGTGTAGAGAAACCCGAGGCTGAACCTGAAAAGGCCCGCATATGTGTAAACAACAAGGTATATCGATAGCGTAGTATACCGGCATTGCAGCGTAGATCGCGTTTAGATTGGTCTCAACTAAAATGCGTTTTAGCTTACATTGGCTGCTAGCAGCTTTTAATCTGCGCAATTTCTATTGCAGATGGCGAACTTTTTCCAGCCTTTGAAGAACCGCCGAGAAGTGTTAAGATTTTCACCGAATATATTTTTAAACCGTGGACCTTGTATCTACAGAAAAGATACACTATTGACTGTGAACTAATTGCTCGATATGACGGCGGCGACGACCTGTTTAATGAGACTGGAGATCCTGAGCTTGACAAGTGCGTTTTTTATTTTATCTAGAGGGACTCTCCTTCAATAATTGGATATTGACTAAGCCCAGAAAATTATAAATGTAATTTTCGAACGACACGTACTTACCAAGCAGTGTTTGCTAAGTTAACCCAGCTGATAAAGAGCCTTGTTGTTCAAGTTATATAAGGCATGCATTTGTCCTTATGGATCAGCTTCAAGAGTCGTTTTAGAAGCAAATTTTTCTGCAGTGATAGTTTAATCCGCAACTCAGATACGGATAACTACTTGAGAATGTGTTACACTCTGTTCCCATACAGGTGTTTCTGCTTAACACCGACACACGTAAAAGGCACGTTCGACGCTAGCTTGTCGAAGAGGTATTGGGACTATAACTACAAGGTCTATGCAATGCCGCTGGTGCTTAGCCTGCCTCACTTCCTTCATGGGGATCCTTTACTGCTAGCCAACGTCAGCGGTCTACACCCTGACGAAGAGAGACACCGGTTCTACATTGACGTTCATGCAGTAAGCTTGTCATATCACTTAATCATGTTTTCATGTGAACATTTCATACGTACTGCATTTTGGCTACACACTTTAATAGGTTACTATTTGCTCTTTCTGTTTGTACTTTTCTGATCTTAGTTATTTTCTATGCATCAAGCGAGAAAAAAGACCTTGTACAACACAGGTTGCATTGTTAACTTTACAATTTACTTTTTTTTTTATCAACGTCCAAACCACAACGGCCATAGCGTACGCGCCAAAACCCCAACGTCCTCAATCGTCCCAAAGATCACCAGCAATAAATACATTTAGTAATTGCGTTGTACTCCGGGGCATTAGTTTCATAAACTGCATCCAATTTGGATCTAATTTCCGTTGCAATTAAACTTTTAAAAAATGCTTAATTACGGTACGCTCATATGCCCCTGATAGATTTGACATGTTGCAGTTGCGCAACCTGCTATAAACAAAACAAAAATAATTTCAATTTACTTAATCTATTTTTAAAAAACGTGGAAATCACCATACGGAAAATGCAGTTGTCCTATTATCTAATACTGAGCGCATATACTGCTTAATTTGCCACTTGTTTTTCCAGGGATCCGGTTTAGCAGTTGACATGAGATTCCGGTTTCAAGTGAATATGAGGCTGGTGCCTTTAGAAGGAGAAAAAGTACCAAGCATAATCTTCCCTATCTTTTGGATAGAAGATGTACGTGCTTTCCTAAATTATATCTGGTAGAAATCAGTGTTTTGGTATCAAATAGAGCATTGTGCTCGTTGAAACTAGTGCATTATTTAAGACACCAGCTATATTACAATACATATTGCATAAAAAAGCCTTATCTTAGTAGAATAAGCGCAATTTACTATTGATGAGTATAGCACAAGCGTTGATCTATCAAACACGTTGTTTTTCATGTTATCATATTACTGCGTCACTATACGAAGTGTTTAGGGCCATATATACAGCAGCTTAGTCCGAACAGTTGGGGCCTCCACGCACCTCCTCAGAACGAAATAACATCGGCAGGGCTCACGGAGCACTATAATATGCAATTCTAGGCCAAAGGAGATTGAGATGGTATCGTTTCCTAGTGGGTTTGCCGAGTTCTACACTAGCCACAATTTATTTGAGTTGCCAGCACTCCGCGGTGCCTCGTGAACCAATAAATAGTTCGTTAGTAGTGGCGGTGGCTTAGGCGGCTAACGCACCGTCCGAAACGGGGCGTTGCCATGGCAACCACGGCTAGCAAAACATCACTAGTTCGAGCCCTGGCCGTGCTAGTTGAATTTGTTGGACGTGGTTGTCATTGCCTTGCTGCTACATACCTCTGCTGGAGAAAGCCTATATAATTCCAGTACGAGAACGCAATGATGATAGATGCATTTAGACGATATCGTGCCACAAGCAACTTAGCTTATTTACGAGCGTCTAAAATGTGGTTGTCAGAGCGTTAAAAAAATATTTCCAAAGGGGTGATAGCTGAAAACAACTCTCTTCTCGGCCGGGCTACACACCAGACCTCTGTCCGTGTGTCGTTGTTCATTGCTTCTAGGCCTCTCGTGTTGTAGCTGCTGTTCTACCGAGTTAACACCCCCCGGTTCATTCCGCGTAGCGACATCGTTACATTAGGTAGCAGCGTCGTTACAATTTATTTAGCGCCAGTTTTGCTGTGCACGGTTTTCACTCCTAACTCCTGTGTCAAAGAGACGCCTATCATAAACCCCGTGACACATGTGTTTTGTAAGAGATTGTTGCGGGTTATGTGTGATAAACCACGGCAGTGGATGCAACGCAGTTTCTTCGCTAACAAGACTGGCATTGAGCGATTTTTAATATTAATTTCATTACGGAACTGATATTCGTCTTACTATTGTACATTTTACCAAATATGGTGTGAAAATAAATAATGTGTTTGATATATATATATATATATATATATATGCTCTTTAGGCGAATTTACCGTCGGACCGGAACAAGCTGGTGCGCATACTTAAGCAATGTAGCGTCGTCCGTTGGTCTGCGTTGGCTGCCTGTCTTTGTTCGCTCGCGACGTCTGCTATCCTGTGTGGTCTTCTTCTATAGACATCTAGATCGTGTACATAAAAAATGGAAAAAAAGCGTCAGCCTTCGGATATTGAATATAAATAATATAATTAAAGTGTCACATCTCAAGGCTCATACTGTTGGTTGTGTGTTTTTTTGGTATTTGAGACTAAATTTCGTAGATGTCAAATATGGTCGTTTGAATTTGAAAATATTAAAATCGTCTGTGCCACGGTAGTGGCGCCTTAGACACGAGGATATGATACTATATTTTTTAAATATTTAACAGTTATATAATATTTGCAATTTTTTTAAATTTGAAAACAAAGCTGACAGAATGAGGCAAACGCAATGTTTAATTTTCTAGCGAAACGGAAGACATTCTGGATGATTAGAAATTAAACACCTTTGAATGACCAACAAACTAACTCCATCTCTTACTTATTACTGATTTTCCCAACATGTGCCTTTTAGTCGCAACTATCCGAATGCGTAGGTATTAATACCTTGAACAAAGCTAGTATAGAGCTTTTTTTTTTTTTTTTTTTTTCTTGGGAGGTTTTGGTAATGCATGATGCACATGCGCCACTAGCAGCCTGCGTGACTAGTGTGAGACTCGCAAACCCACTAAACCCGGATTCCTCCCCACCCCCCCAGGCTCGGTATTTTTTTGGCATTACATCGAAGCCGTGGGAAGTATAGGGTTGCGACAAACCGACTCTACTTAGTCTCATACCTGTCATGCCTTAAGTGCTACGACCCCAAACCGATGCTTTATTCCAATGGGTATATGTTCTAAGAAGCCCAAATATCAGCAGAGTTTAAGGTTTTAAGAAATACGAATATTTTTTATCGTGTGTCCGAGTTGCAAGCAAAAACCTCTCTCTGGGTCGCAGACCAGCCTACGTTGTCGCGTCACTGATTTGACAAACGTTTTTTCTTTCCAACACAACAACAACAATAATGAATGTCCGACCCTCACCAGTGCCAACTGTGTCTGCGGTCGGCTCGTGATGCGAGTTAACAACGTCAATCCAATGCCGCCATGCCGATGGACCGACGTATTTGATGCATCTTTCCAAATGACGCAGCAAAGCTCCCGGTCGAGACTAGCTGTGCTGTCGTTTCCGTTTCCTACCGTCTCCGCTGCTGTCCCGCCACGTCCTGTATCCAACAACGGCACGTCCGCCAACATGCACAGAGGAGAGAGATCTTGCTGGGCTGAACGCCGGAGAAGCGCCAGGAAGCGACGAGAAGCCATCATTGGCACAGCTGATTCTCAAAGTCTTGCCCCCCCCCCCCATAGGATCTGATCATCATGTCATACGTTTTGATATTGCATTTGCTGTGACAGATATAATGCATGTTTAACTCGACTGTTATGAGATCATGGATGCCGCTCTTATTGCGAGTCAGTTAGATTATGTTCTAGTTGTTTTTTTTGTGGACTGCTTGAAGGCAAGTGCCATGTACACAATGTTTTTTGACTATTGTTGGTTTTGATTGAACACGTGTACTCCGATGGCTGACTAGTGTAACCTCATTAAAGACATTGAAGCGCACAAAAGTCGTCTTGCTCGTAAACTAAGTTCGACTGGAAGACTTCATATTTTAGCTGAGCTCAGACTGAATATTAGGTACTCTGGCACTCATTTTTTTCGCTGCGCCAGTAACTTACCAAAGGATGATGAATCTCTTACCAACACCCGCCCGCCCAGCACATTCGGTGCGCTTGATTTAGCTTTGTTGGCAAACAATCCAAACAACAATTCTTATCAAGATAACTTGGCTATTAATTTCGTTCCGGTCTTTCTATATTAAGTTTCGTCCGGTCTTAACCCAACGGACTAGCCTTATACATAAAAACATTATTGTATGTCTGATAAATACTTAGCGTCATTTTTGCCGGGCTACTGAGACTCATCTTTGAAACTGTGTCTCTCACTCTTTCTGTATATATATATATATATATATATATATATATATATACAGTTGGTACACACCATAAGAATCCAGTCGCCTCAGGTTTTCGCGTCCCACCTAGCAAAAGGGTTTTAAGACTGAGTCATAAACGAAGCATGTCTGATTCACATACAATATCTAAAATGTTTTGTTTTATTTTGAAAACGTGTCTTAACCAAAAAAAACTTTTTATTTCATAGAAGGCTGGGCATGCAAAGAACTTGTGGTACGCGTCATCTTGCAATCTTTGCTGGCACATTATACACGTTGCCAAAAGCGTTTTTCCTATTCTGTAAAAATACATCTGAAAGTTTCTCTATTTGGTCTCTCGAGCCAGCTTTTTATATGCCGTATGATCGTGCAAACTCTCTGCATTGGCTTCTCGGATGCTTTTTTAGTGCCTTCTGGATCAAGTTTGCCCCTGTTCTCCAGCATATGTTTGAGTGGTCATCTTGCTTGTTCACTTCTTGTTTTAGACCTTTCAGTTTCCGTCTACATATCCGTTCTTACAGTTAGTAAGGCCGGTATACGACTCAGAAATTTGGATCAGCCTTCGATTTTCGTTACGATGATCTTTATTATACTTTGATAAATAAATTACTATACAGACGTATATTATTTTACAATAGAACTTCGCATGTATTATGTTTTTTTGCAACTCATGTATCAAACCGCCTTTCTAACAAGAAAATGGAATGTGCTGCGTTTATTGATTTTCAAACTGCTTTAGATTGCCTTCCAAGGGACCGTTTATTAGACACGCTTCGTGAAAGTTTTAACATAACAAGCCCTCTTTTTACCTCGTTAATAATATATTAGCACACATTATAAATTGGGTCAAAAACGGCGACCACTATGCACAAACGCGCGTAACACAAACTATCGGGTTAGCCCAAGGTGACTCGGCTAGCTCATTTCTTTTTATCTTGTTTGTAACTGGACTCGCAGACTTACAGCGTAATCTTGACGCCAATTTTGCATTTTATGCCGACGACCTAGTCATTTTAGCAAAATTTGGTAACCAACTGCAATTTTATCTCAACGAAACTGTAAAATGGTGCGACGAAAACAAGCTCAAGATTAACACCAAAAAGCGAAGGTTTTACGTTTTAGCAGAGGAGGGTCATACGCGGCCAGGGATAATTGTCTAACAGTAATCAATTTGAATAGCCGTGATAATGGCGCAAATTGATGTGAATTGGAGGTTGTCCGGACGCTAACCATGTCCGATCAGCACAATTCCTGCAACCCTAAAATTGAATAAAAATTAGATTTGTTTTTTTTTCCTCTATCTGAATTTCTTCTCAGGTAGCATATGATTGATTTATTGTATATCCCGCATGATAATCGCATACATCGTTATCACTTTTTCGCAAAAAAAAAAAAAAAATATATATATATATATATATATATATATATGCATACGTGATGCCTCACTTTTAGTCCTTCAGGGGTGATTTTCACATGTAAAGCCTAATTGCGTTTAGCCAAGCAGCAAACAACGTGGTTATCAATGATTGCCGACTCAATTGTGTGACGAACTAGATCGTCAGCAAGAGCGCTGAATGCTGAATGAAAAGAGCTAAATGTAACTGTCACGTTAGCAACTTAGGCATATGCAGCGGTCACGACCTATAAATTATTATTCATCGAGAACGGAGAAAGCTATCTGTTAGCACCTCGCCTTGGCAGTGCGTGTCAGGACATTGTGCTAACAGATATTAAACAATATTAAATTCACGCTTTTAGTCACAAGTGTTCGCTTCATTTATTTGCAATTGTATCTTTCCAAAAGTGCTGATCGATTTGTTTTGTACAAGCGAAGTAGTGATTATCTGTATCTTCAACGTGCATATACTATCTGAAATGGCACTTTAAGGCTAGGAGCTGAAACGTCGTAAACTTTACTATTTTCCGATTACATGCATCGCTAGCAAAAATATGTATCTTGCACTATGCACTGACAAATCGTCAAGTGATATTGTATCGAATATACCCTCTCTTTATACCCTCGTTGATGACCTCACTGGCCTTCACATTTGGTTACTATTATTGTTATTATCAATATATATATATATATATATATATATATATATATATATATATATATATATATATATATATATTTCATGAAGCCCTATAGCTTCGAAGCGCCAAGTAACAGTCGGTCTATCCACATTTTATCGTACGCATAGTCATTATCATCACTGCCCCATACACAGCGACAGAACTCGATCTAGTGACGTTGCTTTTATGGTCGGAGGCTCTCTCTAAATACAACGTAAATAAATACAACGTATAAGTGACCTACAAAATGATAGCGTATCGCATTTACTAAGGGCTATCTCGCATCGGTTGGCCCTAGGATAACTATGGTTGGACTAGTTAATTAAGACAGAAAAGCAATCCGTCTATGTGTCTATGTATTGCTAGACTATGCTCCGCAGGATATGGTTAATTATGATGTTTGTTCAAAGTACATAATTCAACGTTTATTTTAAGGGAAGACTTTCTAGATGATTAATGACCAAAAAGCTAACTCTATCCGTTACTTATTACTGCCTTTCTTATCATGTGCCATCTAGTCGCAAATACCCAAATGCGTGATTATTAATAACTTAAACAAAGCTAATGTAGGGCTGCGACATGCCGACTCTACTTAGTCCTATACTTGTTGTGCCTTTAATACCACGACCTGCAACCGATGCTTTATTCTAATGGGTTACAGGTATCTGGTCTAAGAAGTCCGAATGCTAGCAGAGTTTAAGGCTTTTTGGAATAAGAATATTTCTTGGTTTACACTTTTATTTTACCAATGGTTCCGTGTTGTCTGGTGCAGAGTTACAGCGATTTCAAAAAGCTGACGGACCAAACAAGCAATTCAAATTTAGTAGAGAACAGATTTTGATGCAATGTTCTACATTCTACGACATTTTGTTAAATCTTACTTAGGTGAAATTTGGACTTCTGAAAAATAGTGCTGCGGACTGTTTCCATGTGCTCGTAAACGCAGTGTATTATTTTAGCAATTTTGAGGTGACTGCCATTGTAAGGGAGCCTTACAGAGGCATAAACAATGTATTCGTTTTAGTGCTATACACTGAATGGTCACCCATACTTTAATAGTTTTAAAATTTAGAATTCTGCATGAGTCGGACTACTTAAGCATTTTGTATCGTTGGGCGAGACCATTTCGCGGAAGCTTTGCATCTCTCTACCTTTAAATTGTCATGTCGAGTACATCAAGAAGAATTAGTTATCCCAGCACGCGTGGCTTCCGCCACTGTAGAACATGTTACAAAATAGTACGTATATTATCCCGGATAATAGAACGCCTTATTATGCACAGATGCTAGGCAAATGCTACGCAAAATGCCAGACACCTCTTCTGTTTGTATTCCTGTCTTGGGATAATGACTTATACTAGGGACATTAAACGATTCATTTACAAATATATCTTACATATAAGACACATCACTAGGAAAAAGGAAAAAGTATATATATATATATATATAAATATATATATATATATATATATATATATATATATATATATATATATAATTTGCCTGCAAAGGCCACGATGCCGCCCAGCAGGGGTAGTACCGCTCTGCCGCCCACGCTGGAGGCCCGCGACGCGCCGGCGATGGATGTTTCCGGTAAGCCGAGTTAATCCTTACCGAACACGCCCGCGCCTGGTCATTGCGGTGGTCACGGCAGAAAAGAGCGTTTTATGCTCCAAGTGCGAGAAGTTGTCTTTATTCTCTACGAGCGCTGAAGATGACAAGGCTGTTGAGACAAATGACGATGGGTCTACTCGTGTGGTAACCGATGGGGACGTTGAGCTGTTGGAGGCATCCCGTCTCTGTAGGCTGGTGCCGCTTAACGACGTATCAAACGGTTATACCAGCTTTGCAGGTCTACATGTGAACGCAAGGGGCCTCCGTTCCGGAACGAGGTTCGACAAGCTCATGGTCCTCATGGACGGCTCACATGTTGATTGGGATGTTGTCGTAGTGGGGGGAAACCTGGTTTGGGGAGGCTGAAAAACTTCTCTGCAATTTTTAGGGCTACAATTCCATATCTGCATGCAGGCATGAGGGTGAAGGAGGAGGCTTTACAACCAATACGCATTGTGCGCTCGACCTCATGGATATCGCTATGAAGTCCAGCGATGACGGCAATGTACAGGCCACAAGGTTACGTCCGCACCGCCCTGCCAGCGATTGGCGATTTGCTTTGTGTTCTTATGGGAGACACAAACATTGACCTACTAGAAGGGGACTCTATTTCCTTTCTAGTAGGTAAATTCAACTATACAGTTAAATAGAGTACTGCTCTTGCCAGCAAGGGTTTTGAGTATGCAGTCAATATGATAACACGCCTAAACCTCAGGTCCAATGCTGTCTCTTTGGGCTCGTGCGTTGATCGTGTCTTTATTGTGACTTAAACTGTGAACGATATTTATAGAATAATTTTTTAGTTGTTGACACGGTCTTTTTTACCACTGCCCAGTGGGAATCATGTTGGCGGGCAGCACGGCACCATTGCCACAGTTTGTAGCAAAACCTGAGGCTTGCTCTGGCTACCGAGAGCTCAATGATGAAGGCCTAGGACGTTTTAAGGAAGGTGTCTCTAGGGTGGTTCGAGAAATAGTTGTAGCTGTCAGTAGAAAGGCCACGATACCAAAGCGTCTGCTAGTCGACGGTCAAGAACTCGGGGAGGCCCAGAATGTGATAGACGCACTGAACGAGTTTTTCACCTCAATCTCAACTAAACCGCGAATAGGCTTTCCCCACGGGAGGCGGTAGAAGGCGCTCCGAGCCCAATGCATTTTCCTTTAGTGATATCACAGCTCAGGAGCTGCATTGCGCTGCAAAAAGTGTGAAGTCGGATCCATTTAAAGCCGAAGGAAACATGCCTGGTCGACTAAAGTTGAATTTAATCGACGCGTTATCAGGGTCTTTAGCTGTGATCTTCAACATGTCAATCAGGACCGGGGTGTTCTCAGAACGCCTAAAGACATCAGTGGTAATTTGATTTCAGGGAGTCGCGATCAGCGGGGTTGACTCAAAACCATATCTGGTGGGAAATTGCCAAAGCTGCGGAAAACGGGAAAATGTGCCTCGGCGCATTCCTTGACGTAGCGAATACTTTTGACTGTCTTGGCCGCTCTATATTTCCCAAGATGCTGCGAGAAATGGGTTGCGCACCAATTGCAACCTGCCTGGTTTAAATCGTACCTAGGCGGACGTAAGCAGTTTGTGTCGGTGGGAGCCTGAGCTCCACCCCTGGGACAGTCTCGATCGGGACTCCCCAGGGGTCGGTTCTTGGCCCCTTTATCTTCATAATCTACATACATTTCGTCTTGCGTAGCATTGAAATAAATATAGTGTCGACCACTTGTATTTGCGGATGATACAACTCTGCTGTTCCGCATCTCACCTGCTCAGCTCTTACACGGTTAACTCAAACTTAGGCATGTGGAGACCGGTATCGAAACGGCAATTTCACATTTAAAACGGTTTGGCCTTGACGTAAATCCGACTAAGATAAAACTCGTCCTGTTTCAGACACCTCAACGGGCATCGAGGCTGAAACTGGACACGGGCAATATATCCCTTGAAGTGCGCGGTGCACCTGTCCCTCTCACTCGATAAGTAAAATGTCCCTGTATAACGCTTCATGAGAACATGAAAAGGGAAAGTCACGGTCGGTCGAGCGTTAAGGTCTGCTGTGCTATCGTGACATCGCTGGCCCATCTAAGGAAGACCAAATTCTCCTGCGTTGTTCTGGTCCATGCGAACAGGGCGCTCCTGGAGTCAATTATCAGTTACGGAATCACTATATGGAACGCAACCTACTCGGGAAGTCTGCACTCGTTACAGGTGATCCAGAGCAATGCGGTGCGAGCCATTACTGGTTTGTCTAGTCGGGATGGCGTGGGCCATGGTACGGCAGACTCGGACTACTCAAACTCGATCAGACTGATGTCAGCTGAAAAAGAAGAGGAGATACTACGTAAATTGTCATTACTTAAAGTCAGTCACGTGAAAAGAATGTCTCACATGCGAAACGGAGCGCAAGTTATGCTTGGTGACAATGCCACCCTCATCAAGTAGTTCTCGAGCCTGAACAACCCAAGTAATGTCATAAGTGTCTGAGGCCGGGACACCTCGCCGAAAAGTGCTCCAAGTATGCAAGAACAGCGGCAATCCCGGTCACCTAACCATTGTGGTGCTCGCGCGGCGGGTTCATCTGCCTGTGCTCGCTTGGCTTACCTTCATGAAAGAAATCGAATTATACTCGAGGCCCGCACATTGCAACCGGTGAAGGTCCTGCACCCGACGGCCGAGATCATAACATGCTATCAATCACGCAATGATCCACAACGCAATCCACGCAACACCACAGCGGCTACTCCCGGCTCCCATATCAATCCCCACCAGAAAAGGCGGAAGATCGACAAGGTGGTCCCGCCTCAGGTCGCCCGTTGTAAGGCAACGCCGCATCAAAGGACTTTACAGGAAAGCATATTGCAAGCAAAGCACACGTAAAGCGACCTCGGCTTTGCCCGGCTTTAAAAGCTCCTCCTTCGGACTGTCTGAGGTTCTTACAACTCTAAGCCCAGAGGTTTCGGCCAAATTCAAGCCCTCATTAGAGCTTTTGGAGCCACTGTTACAGCTGCTACCGCTAGTGAATAATCTACGACTATTCGTACAATCATGGTTGATAATGATTGCACAGCTCAAGGCGGAGAAGCGTCAGACGCTTCTCCATCTACTATTAAATGTCCAATATGCGACGGGCGATACACGCGGCGTGTCCTAACAACGCCTATATCAACTAAACACCCAACCGCCACTGACGTTTCTGCCTCCATACCGACCACCTCTGAGCGTCCCCCGTTTGCAACCGGCGCAAATTTTAGAGAACATTCAAGCTGTGATAAGGCGAATCAAGCTAATTCGAATTGTACCAAAGGCAAGCTGTCATTGTATTTTTAATTTAATTTGTCTATTTACTTGTAGTGTTTAAGGTGTTATGGGGCAAAGCAGGCTATGAAAAATCAAAATCGAAATGTACTCTTAGTAGTTTCATCTGATAACGACGTTGAAGCATGGTAGGGCGCTTAAGATTGGCCTCCATGGTTAATGAATCCAACTTCAATCACGCAGATTTTAGAATCGCTGCCCATAAAACTATAGTTTTAAGTTAACGTCAATAAAGCATTTGAGAGCTGCAATGCACAAGTAATGGTGTCTGTTAACGGCAACAAGCAAGAACTTAAAATCAAAAAATTGTCTTTGGACACCAAGGGGGCCTGGATCACTCAGGAACTGTTGGCACTAATAAATGAAAAAAATGCGGCATTCAAAAATCAGGCACGGAATGCTCTGATAATGTCGTAATATCTGAGAACTTTTTCGGAGGGCAAAAAACATCATATTGAGCCGGTCCATGCTCTAAGGGTTGCCCATCTTCTATGCTAAACACAGATATGCTCAGTTGCGCCAGAACAAATCCCATCCCAAGTATTGCGAAGAGCAGCCGATGTTCTCGCTGACCGCGTATCATATCTAATTAAGTTCTCAATTTCGCCCGGTAAGTACCCCAAAGCGCTTAAATTACATAGTTCTGTCCCGCTTTTTAAATCTGGTGACAGATTGGCAAAAAATCACCTTGTTAGTATACCGGCCCGACCTAAAAGATAAATGACAAACTCACATTCAAACAACTTAAGGATCATCTTAAACATCTACTCAATCGCCGACAGTTCAGGTTCCACTCTAAAATGTAATTCCACTCTAAGCTATGTAGATGACGTCCGTCAAAGTCTTAAAAAGAATAAAACAGCTGTTTTTTGTTGATTTGAGAAAGGCGTTCGATACCGTCGACTTCAATATCTTAATTACCAAACTCGAAGTCTATGGAGCTGACGTGCGTGTCCAATCGTAATTACGTTCTTTTATGTCAAAAAAACAACAAATGGTACAGACTGGGCAGATATGTCGAAAATAAGTATTAGTTGAAGTGACTAAAGAAAGTATGAACTCACTGCTGTTCAATGTATTTATCAACGATATATTTGGCCATTATATCAAAACACGGCTTACTGACCCTACTTACTGTTGACACTATAGCACTCTTTGTAGGCGATTTCCCACAAGAGTTAAAGAAGATGATTAGGGAAAACCTTAGACGACTACCAGGTTTAGAGCCAATGGATTGCTCGTGAATGCCGATGTCATTCAGTCCTTATAACATTGAGGTTTTTTAATGCAGAAACCACACTCTTGGCATGACCATTAAGGCAAAATTGTTACGCGTTGTTTTAGATTTCAGGTTGTCACTTGAAGCGCATACAGATCATATTTACCAGAAAGCTGTAGGAAGCATTGCTGCCCCGGTTAAGTGCCGTAATATTCTGCCTCGTGACCGCCTGTTTACCATTTACTCCCTCTACGTTCTAATAATTGCACATACGCGGTTGAAATATTTGGAATGGCTTATATGGCTGTTAGTCTGGCTACAAAGGGATATAGACACCATAAAGATCCTTGCGTTATAGATACGTAGATATGTCAATTCTGCCCTACCCTGTGCACATAAAGATGCCTCTCGTTACTGAGATAAACGAACCTTAATGAAAGTTCATCTTACCTGCTCAATCTATCCCACTCGACATCAACCATGAAAACAAAGGGATCACACACAAAACTTCTGATCTTGTCTGCAGCTTCAAGCCAATCTCATTTCTCAATATCATACTTTGGTGGCACATATTGGAACAAGCATCATAAATTCCGTTTTCTAGTAAAAATATTCGCATAATTTGTCTCCGAGCAGCCTTTGTAGAAGCGGTTCTCAAGAATAATTAATTCTGCCTTATGGAAAATGGATTCGCATAATTTGTCTCCGATCAGCCCTTGAAGAGGCGCTTCTCAAGAATCATGAATCGTGGTTTATGGAAAATGGATTCGCATAATTTGTCTCCGAGTATCCCTTGTAGAGGCGCTTCTCAAAAATCATGAATCCTGGTTTATAGTAAGAAGATTTGCATACTTTGTCTCCGAGCAGCCCTTGTAGAGGCGTTTCTCAAGAATCATGAATCCTGCTTTATGGTAAGAGGATTTGCATAATTTGTCTCCAAGCAGTCTTAATGGCACTATACAGTGATCAAATGAAGTATTCTCAAGAAGACAGTCCTGCGGCCACCCCCGACAATGCTAGTAGGTGTATAAGTTTCTCACTACCGTGGCTTCAACAACGACGCCAGATGTGCATCCTTCATTTTACCAGTCAATCTCTCAAAAAATATTTTATTCGCTCTTCGTTATCAATATGCTACAGCTATGAGGTCACTTACTATTCATATGTTGTGGGGTTGTGGCTGTGCGTATATACTAGAAATAAATAATTACTTATTTAAATTAAACAATGTATTTAATTAAATAGAAATGTCGATGACGCAGGCATTCCATCGCTTTATTTTCGGAACTAAATGGGTACAATATCGTAACATTTTAATCTAACACTTACTTTAGCCAAGCCTTGTAGAAGGCATGGCAATATTAAGTTTTAACGTCATGCAAAGGCCATCCGTGTCTAGACATCGGTTTGGCTTTTAGATTGTCACGTCTGCTATCTGTTGATTCGACTGTCGCACTTCGCAGCTATTCTCGGTACCCGTAGTTCGGCCGCAACTATGCACTTACATGCTATGCGGATTGTTATGATCGGTAAGTGTACCCTACGTTGCAACTAAGGATAAGGTGTTGCTTATTGATGATATAATTCAAATAATTTGAAAGGCAGGTCTTGTGGCACAGTGTGGCTTGAAAAGATGTCAACAACATTAGCCTATTTCTCGCTCGGTACATTATCTCTATTGTGCAAGTCTGTATGATTCTATAGTGCATACAACACCTGCAGCTGATTAGAGCTAAATACCCTATCTAAGACTTTTATCTTTCTTTCTTCCAAAGTCGCTATAAAAATGTATGATGCCTATACACCACTGGCCAACTACAGTGATGGATTTGGGACCACCAAGCCTCCCAAATTCGCGGGAGTGCGTTCCTCTACATTCATTCGTCCCTTGTTTACACTCTCATTCTCACGTACTGTGGTACGTTTATCCAAGCAAGCCTGCAATCCTTACCGTGGAGATGCGTTTGTTTTTATTTGTATACACATACATAAGGCCAGAGTTGCTTCACAGGACTTCTCTACAAAATTGCGTCCGTTAGAAGGCTGTTCAAAGACGTTACTGCGCCTGCTTAAATATGATCCTTAGAGAAGAATGTCAAGATAAAATGGGTCCCACGCTGTTGTTGTTTAGTAAAAAACATCTGGTAAATTCCGAGATTGGCTCAAAAGGCTCCAGCAAAGTCAAATTAAACAATGTTTAAATTAAATAGCCATCAACCAGTTGTTTCTAGCATAAGCGGCCTATCGTCAAGAGGAGGATTACGTCTAGTGTGGATATGATTTTACAAGTTAACTTTGCATTAGTACAATGGCCACACTTAACCTAATAATAAAAACAATTCTCGCTTTCGATTTGCTGAGAGCGGACGTACGTGCGATTCGCTCTTCAAAATGGGTGGCATTTAAGAAGTTCGAGCGCCTTATCTACAGTGATCTCTACCACAGAGATTGCCTGTGTAGCCGAGTGTTCAGTGTTGTGCATCCTGAAGTGTTTTATTGGCCCTAAGCGTGCCTAAGAGTTGTAATCTCTTCTATTGCGCAAGGCTATTCGTGTGTACTGTTTTTTTAACGCTTTTAGTAGGAGCAACCACGTAGTTGTAATATAAGTTAGCTATCCATTTGGTCGGTCACTGCAAGAGAACGTTCAGCGGAAAGCGGCTAAGATGCCGCCCGGCAGTTCGAGAGGGCCTCCCTTCGCCTCCACCTACCTTGGAGATAGCTCGCCTACGGCAGCGTGCATCTTCCGCGTCGGCGTCTAACGAGCATCCACCAACGGGAACGACTGAGAATATTGGATCTGCCCCGACGATGGACACAGATGTACCATGTGAAACAACCTCAGAATACCAACCAAGCGTTGGCGCCAACCGTTGGAAGCCAGCTTCGCCACCAGAAAGCGAAGCCGACACTCAGGAGAACACACAAAATTATGGATTCGTGACCGTCACATCCCGAAGGGAGAAAAAGACCCTCTCAATAGAACAACGAGACTTAGAGAAACTTAAGGAAGATTTATCGACGGGTTCGGTGGGTGCGTTCAAAGTAACCATTCGACGAAAGGAGACGTCGGAGTGCACTGAAACAGAATTCCCCGAGGGCTCGTTGCTAACTATATACAAGCACATCTTCGCCTTGCCATCCAAGTCCAAGATATCCGGGTACCAAAAGTCAATTATAGTGTGGCTCCCTGACGTAGAATCGACTCAGAAGCTGTTGCCAATCACAAATCTTGGAGACTTTTCGGTGTCTGTCCACTTTCCATCATTATCGTCGTTTCGAGCAACTATGCAGAGAGTTCCAACTTGCCTAACAGAGGACGAAATATTAAAGGAACTAGCACCGCTTGGGGTCAGTCATGTTAAACGATTTACGCGGTTGCACGGCGGTGCTAAGGTCCCTATGGGTAAGGTGATCCTATCGCTTACCCGACAACCCCCAACATCTTTATTTTTTGAATTTCAATCACACCAGGTGGTGCTTTAACCTGACCAGCCTAGGCTCTGCCACAAATGCCTACGACCTGGGCACTTCGCGGAACGGTGTCCGGGTCGCCTTCGTGCCCCCGCTTAGCTTATCTCAGAGAAAGGAGCAGGCTATTCCTCGAAGCCAGAACTCTGCAACAGGTTCGAGTAACGCATCCAGCAGCTGAGATCACTGATGGTCGACCAAACTCCACACCCCAATCAGACACGTCACAGCAACATACAAGGGAGCAACCCACGTACGCCAACGTGGTTCGCGGAATTTCTCAGTCTCCCGAGGACCCTGACCCGCAGCTGCTGCTGCCTGCACCAAGGCCACTCTCGGCCAAGAAGCTTAAGAAGCGTACAGGGAGACCTTAGGCCAACAGGAAGACGTTTGGCCCACGGCGACGACTAAACCGGGCCACAGCCCGCCGAGCACCCAAATTCGCGCGGTCTATCCGCGTCATGGCCGACGCTGCGACTCATTTGTCGCAAGTCGTGTCAGGAGGCGGATTAGACCTGTTGGGCCAGCTTAGGGCTTTAGTGCAGACTTTAGAACCGCTCCTGCAGCTTTTGCCAATGTTGGAGGGCCTTAAACGTATATTGCAATAATGATGCAGCACGCCCCCAACAACATATCCAGCGGCAAATCAACTGGGTCGACGGCACACTCACAGCAAACAGCTTGCCTCCTATGCAACGGACAATACACAAAAAGAGGGCTTACAAGGCATATAGCAGCCAAGCATCCATCAGCCTCACTTAGCTCATTCGCAACTTCCTCCACGCCGATTGACAACAACACACAACAGACCGCCCGCATCACCGAAGATATCCAGGGTGTAGCAAAGAGGTCAAGACTGTTAAGAATTGTACCAAAACCCGTAAGGAAACAGGTAGCGGAGGCATTGGCGAATGTTCTTTCGGGAGTCATAGCCATTAATAACCAAGAAGCGTGGTATGCGCTTTTCTCGTTCGTGTCAGTGGTTCTTCGACTTCCTCTTTCCCGCAACGATGCGCAATCACTCTCCGTCATTATTCGTCATAACTTGCGGGATTTCTCCAATGGATTGCGGCTAGCCGAGGTCGTAGCCCCGGTCACTAAGAAAAACCGCACTTTTAAGAATGGCCGTGTCCGCCAGACTATTCTTAAGCTAACTGGGTGACGTTTCAGGGGCAACTAGGTCAATTGGATCGTCGGACGTACTGGCTCATGGCACAGATCACCTGGCAGCCCTTCGCAATAAGCACCCCCCGGCCCCGCTAGACCTAGACTGGCCAGCCCTCCCCGGGATTCCGCTTCCGTGTAACACTTCGAGGGAAGAAGTTATTGCCGCAGTCAAGAGTTTTGCTCGAAGTTCCGCCGGGGGTCTTAACTTCATCCGACCACGACTGCTAATAGACCTAGTCTCTCCGACACTGGGGGACACAGCCGGCCGGTTGGCAGTCGTGTTGGTCAAAATCGTAGATTTGCTTTTGTGGGGCGTCCCTCCACCTCAACTGCGACCTTTAATCTTTGGGGCCAGGCTTTTTGCCTTACAGAAGATAGACGGGTCAGTGAGGCCAATTGTGTGCTCCTCCACCCTGCGCAGGCTAGCTGCAAAGATTGCTTGTAATAGAACCAGAGATAAGATCCACGAGGCGATTGGTCCTTACCAGCTTGGCTTTTCGGCACAAGCCGGGGCCGAGGCCGCCGTGCATGCCGCGCGAGCCTTTATGGATTCACGCTCACTACCTGGGGTTCTCGTAAAGCTGGATTTTAGGAATGCCTTCAACTCTGTAAGACGGGACCATTTGTTAAAGGCGGTCGGGGCGCACTGCCCCTAGTTGGCACAACATGTCCATCAAGCGTACCGTTACTCTTCTCACCTGGTTCTCTCGTATGATCTCATATCTTCGACCACAGGACTGCAACAGGGTGATCCTCTCGCTCCTCTATTGTTTTGCCAGAGCATTAAAGAGCTAGTTGACTCCCTTAACAACTCACTAAACATTTAGTACCTTGATGATGGTGTACCGGGGGGACACGCATCTATGGTTGCCGAAGATATTCGGCGCGTGCTCAAATTTCGCCAGATTTCGGGCTTGAAGCTGAATCCCGAGAAGTACGAGATTTACGTTACGGGTGATAGTGCGCAGGCGCCTGACCTCCGTCCCCTCCAAGCTTTATTGCCGGGTTGTAAGATTACCCACGACTACGATCTGGAGCTTCTGGGAGTCTCCCTCCGACCGCAGGCGCTCGCATGCGTTCTCAAAAATAGGCAAAACGTGTTAAAACGCGTCGCTAACAACCTCACCCCTCTCGGCGCTCATCGCGCTCTCTTTTTACTTCGCTCGTCGTTCTCAGCCACTAGAGTCAACCACCTTCTTTGAGGAGCTAATCCTACAGGGCGATTGGACGACCTTCGTCCATTGAACGAGTTAACGCTGAACACCCTCGAGTCACTCCTTAATCTTTCGCTGGCACCCCGCCGCTCGAAAGCAGGCGCAACTACCGATTTCCAAGGGAGGCCTGGGGATCCCGGATCCACTTATCTCGGCTGGCCCAGCTATAGTCTCCTCTCTCCTTTGATCTGAGAACAAGGTCATTGCACTTCTAGACGAAGCCGGCGTCGTGCAGTACAAGGACCTCCCAAGACGCCTTCAAGAGGAGTTAAAGACAATTCGCAGTGGTGCCCCGGAGCCAACACGACTAGAGCGCGTTGTTGCACGAAAAAGAATATTGCGGCTTACTCGCGGACGCCATTGACGACGCCGCAAAGGCTCGTCTTCGGGCGGTCGCCGCTAAGGAATCCGGGGCCTTGCTGCTTGCGGTTCCAAGCGCCCCACTGGGCACCCTTTTGGACGACGAAACTACCCGAATCGGGGCAGGACTTTGGCTCGGCTGTGCTCTTGTAACTCCTCAAATTAGCCCATCACGGGTTGTCGTGCGTCATGAGGGCAGGACGGCGTGCCAGACATGCCAGTATTAACGACACTTTTAGCCGAGCGCTCCGATCTAGCGGATTTCCCTGTATTCTAGAGCCCCAGGTCTTTCCGCCGACGACGGCAAACGCCCTGACGGGATGACTCTAACCCCCTTCAGCCGGGGCAGGATGCTTGTCTGGGACGCCACAGTCACCGACTCATTAGCACCTTCAATGGTCGGTGGCGAGGCGGCCTCATAAGGTTACGCTGGTAATATAGCCGAGACAAGGAAGCTCGCAAAATTTGCTTCAATAGGGTACCCACATGAATTTCAACCGCTAGCGTTCGAGACCTTGGGCGGCCCACGCAACCTCACCCGCAAACTCCTCCACAGAGTCGGCGAGCAGCTAAACCTTGCAACGGGAGACAAGAGATCTGCGGCTTTCTTGAGACAGCGCCTCGACCTCGACGTCCAACGCGGGAACGCGGCGTCCGTCCGCGGCACGCTGCTGAAGTGGTCCCAACCCACTTTATACGAGATAGAGTAATATTCCCAGTGCACACGTTTTCAGGAGACAATTGTCGCCCCATCTGTACTATTTATAAATGCTAGTATCTGAATATAGATATATATATATATATATATATATATATAGCGAGTACACGTCAATAATAACAATATATTTTCAGCAAGCAACGCGATTGGATACGAAACACAGATGCTTTAAGGTCTACAAAACTTTCTGGGGTGACCCTGAGCCAACATTTAACGTTCACGGATTTGCTTTCGCATTGCTTCGTAAGACGGCCCCCATACATACAATTGTGCAACGGTGGGGATCGAGCCCGTGTTACGCCACCGGTTCTGACAGATGTTTTAGAGCCTGTGCTAGTCCAACTATGCGCTAAATATGCCAATATGACATAAGTTTAAAAAAACTTAACTAGCATCGTGCTTTAAGCCATGTGCTCATGACCTTCAGCCAAAAATTTAAACTGCAGTATCTTGTCTGCCCTAATTACTATGCCTTTACTATCACTTTATTACTTTACACTGTTCGACAATTCGGGAGAGCATAACTTTACTAGTGTATACACAATAGTGTTTCAATATAAGCACATGTTAAATGTGTATTATTGATTCATCGAAAGGTTATTAGTCACAGACTTAGTTAAGCATCTGTTGTGTTTTTCTTTTAATTGCAGTCGTGGTTGTCATTTTGCTGCCGATCGAGATTGGCACGTTATTTTGGACTCAGAAAGAAATACAGCGAGAACGGCCTGGACCTCTCGTGGAGAATTCTCTGCTAGAGAGAACATTTTTAAATCTTCCAATCTATTCCTACGAATCGCTCTATGTGTTTAATCTCACTAATTATAATGAGTTTGTAAACCAAAAACACATACCTATCGTACAGGAACTCGGACCGTACGTATTCAGGTTAGTATTCTTTAAGTATATTAGGGATAAATGTAAGATGGTACGAATTCTGCAGATTGACGCACGTATTAGTTTAGATGATGATTTTTATGTCGCACTACCATGGCTGTTAGTAGGAACGACTTTGGAGTAACCTGTAAACTTGTACTACTTGTCAATTAGTGTGATGCTTTGCTATATTTTTGCAGGTGATCTTGTACGCTATACTATGTGTTGATTAAGCAAAGACTTAGTAAAGTCTTATCATACTACTGCGTTTGATGAGATACAATAGTGGAAGCAGGAGCGAGGCTTTGAATATGTGAGCCGGTACAAACAATATTATACGTACAATATTGTTTGTATACAATAGAGATAATCTTATAAGTGTTTCTATTTTTACTTTTGTCGTTTATCGCAGGAAGTTCGAATAGCAACGTTAATATGCGTTGACGTTTTTCTTAATATAGATGGAGACGACGGCAGTGAAGCTAATCATTTTGAATGGCCATGACTTAGTCTACAAAGTTGGTAATTTAAGCTTAATACGGGAATCCGATATTAACATCAGAGTGCCAATAAATGCTGCTCAGAGACGCAAAGCCAACTTGGGTGAAGCGCTTAATGTTCGTCTGAGGTTGGAAATGCAAACCAATTGTAAATGCGGGCTATTTGTGTGGAATTAGAATGACAAGGCTCAAACTACGATTTATGAGAAGGTTTAAGAGACTATTCACGAGACAACTTGGTTGTCCTCGATACCAGAACAAAGTATTAAATATGAAAAACGTATATCTACGTAGTGTTTGCCGATGTTCAACCTGACGTCACCAATGGCAATGGCGGTGGACACTTTAGCTTCCAATTCAAGCCGCTGCTTTTGCAGAGTAACATAGGAGCTACTCGCAAATCCGCAGATGCATCATGTGCGTTAACAGCACAGCGTTACTATGCTTCTTTAAGATCGAAAACTAAGCTACGTAAGACTTGATATGCATATTGTTCTTGCATTAGATAGATTCCGTTTTTACGACCAGAACATACGTCTTTGATCGCCTGCTACCGTGATGGTCGTCTGCTACCGTGATGTTCGAATGCGCAAAGTGTTCGCTTCCGTTTAAAACAGGAGAACGACTGGTTATTTGTAACCAAGACTGTCCTACCGTGTCTCACGGCGGGCGCCCAGAGCCCGTGCCTCACAAGTACACACAGTTTGTGTCATGCGGATAATGTCAATCAGAGGAACCCTGATGAAGGAACGTTTGTCCTGATGAAGGAACCTTTGTGTGTGCTACAGTGGAACTTAGTGAAGCTGCGGGCATCACACACGGAGCTCCAGCGAAGAGTCACCGGCAATGAAGCGGCTCCCCTGAAGCAACTTGCGCACCCCGAGGCCATCGAGGGGTGTTTAAACTCCACGCTAAAAAAGGTTGGCGTGAAGAAAACTGATGGAACACGGAAAGCGCGGAAGAACAAGAAGTCACTGTTAACGGAAGGCGGAGATCTACTTGTATCAACAAACCATATCTACGACAGCGCCACCGGAGAGAACAGCAAGGGCAGTTTCTCTGCGGTGCCAAGCTCAGTGCTACGGCAGCTGGTCTTAACAGCAGCGGTAGCAGTATCGGCGGCGGCAACAACAGCACCGCCACTACCCTCGAAGCAAATAAGCCGACGGATGACAACACACTAACGGCAAGGGAAACTGCAGCGGCCGCAATGTCGCCAACGGAGACATCCGCGGAGACGAAAAGACGGGGAAGACAACGATGATTTTGTCACTGTCCAACGGAGGAGGAGCGGCAAAACAAGGAATCGTATGCAGAAAGGCAGCGCAGCTGATGGAGTGGGAAGTGTTTGCTGAGCCAGGTAGGTTCAGCGCGCTGAGGGTAGCACGGCTGGCGGCGAAAACGTCAGCTGTCAACCTAATCGTTAACAAGCTCGTTAACAAAAGTGTTTCTGTAAGGCAGTATTTAAAATGCGGACGCAGGAAAATGATGCCATGTTCTGTGTAGTGCTGGGTGACGGCGAGTACGCAAAGTGCAGCAAAATAAATTCTGGCCTAAAGGTATCCTAATTCGTCGTTGGGCTGGTGGTGCTCCCTACCCCCGCGAAGACTACGCGCGCATTTGCACACCTCAGATCTACCACCATCCGATCGTCGTTTGCTACGCCATTGAGAGGTTGTGAAACAGCAGCACCATTGGCCTACTGTTCCACAACCTCTCGATGGCGAAGTTAAAAGCTTCGATGTTCTCAAGGTGGCTGCAAGGAAGCACCTACCGGTGTCAGGAGTCTCAAATATTCCAGATATTTGGTTTAAACAGCGAGGCGATCCACACTTGCTTGCCACGAGGCATGTTGACCTTTCACTTCTTTCTTGATAGCCTCTTGTAGTGAACTGGACAGAGGAGATCACAACTGTGGTTTTCTGAGGCTTGCCATCTCACCCACTCTAGGGTAAATGCACCACCGCAGCTGCTAGTAGCTTACATAAAGCTTATATAACGCTATGCCTTGGCCACAACCGTGAATACGCTAGGCGCGAGGAAATCAGACTGCTCGAAAGAGCAGAACGCAAGCCTTCAGCCTACGTTGTACGACCTTGTAGGGGGGCGAACCACATGCTCAGCGACGAACAGGTAACGAGTCACCTGACCGGTTTTGCGACTGCAAGACGTTACGTGTGGCTTCAATGATTGAGCACCCAATCACATTGGAGCAGGATACTATGAATCTGCTTTTTAAGGTAGAAGAAGTGAGCCAGGGGTTGCACTCACTTCCGAGAGGAAAGAGTGAGGGGCCAGACCAGGTGTACTATAAGCCTTCCGCTTAAGCAATTCGGCTTCCGAAGAGGTCGAGGAACGCGTCATACATCCATGTGCTTCAGAGATAGAGCGAGCTGTGGCAAAACCTGGAGACCATTTGTATGCAGTCTTTATAAACTATGTCAAAGCTCTTGACAAGACACCTGGAGGTCTCCTGGTGAAGTAATTCCGACACGCAGGGGCTGGTGGCTCTCTTCTGAGCGTAATTTCGAGCTTCTTTGATGAGGACACCTTTTTTGGTACAAGGTGAGCAGGAAGTATTACAGGTAAAGGAAAATGTGGGAACCCCGCAAGGTTGTGATGCACGCAAATTACATAGTGGTCGCTCATCACGACCTGGGTGCCATTAAGCGCATCACTTCTCTGGCGGAGGTGCTCCTTGTTTAAGGGGGGGGGGTGGAAATAAACGCCATGAAAACCAAGGCTATGAAATTCAGCAGATAAGGTACATTGACTGCTAAGAATATTATACGTTGCGGCGGCCAAACCTTGGAATTCGTCAACTCTTTCCGGTATCTGGGGCTTCGGCTTCATTATACTGGGACGACCTTCACTGCTCACATCGTCGAGACACTGCGCACAGCTCTAATCTCTCTTTATGGAGAGGTAGGCGACGTTCGGCGACTGTCCGTCCCGACGGCAGTGGCACTTTTCTACCTCAAGATTATTCTAGCGCCTGATGTTATAGTCTTGACAGAGTATAAGAGCAGTTCACTCGGGCAAACTTTGGTTTGCTTGAAAGGTGTTTCACAATGTACATGAAGCGAGCACTTTGCCTGTTAATGCGGACAAGGAGCCGCTTTGTGTACCTAATGTCAGGCTGTGCACCAGTTGTACGCCGCGTACAATACCATTCGAGAGCTTTATCTCGGAATGAGAGAATAAAGTTGATTAAGTCCGACGAGAGGTTGGAGACCTGGATATTTTCAGTGCCTCTTACCTCTGGTCTTGCATGTGACAATCGCCACGTCTATACCAGATACATAGTTTATGGCTGTCATCACTTGGTCTGTTCAAACACGAGCGCTTTCACGAGGAGTATATCGAGTGCACTTGTCGACTGTGCTCTCAGGTGTGTACGAAGTTTCATGCATCTGCCTGCCTGGACCTTGCAAAGAGATCACTGCACTGCTTCTCTCGAATAACATGCCGCGAGCAGCTGACTGGATAATTGTATATTCTGCATAATTGTCTATGTTATATGCATACTCAATGTAAGTAAAATAAATATGATGACATACGTCTTTGAAACTTAAGAAACTTAAGTGGTTAACGACTGCCATACTTGCAGTCTCAGACGATTGAATAGAACAGTGAATCCGTAGGTTGTTTGATCGTACGTGGTAATACGTATATCTGACCGTTGCGTGTGAGATAGGTTGTCGGTAGCGCACGTCTCAGTAATACAGATGATCTCAGCATAGTGGAGCGCGGTGTAAAGCTCCCCGTTTTGTAAGCGATGTGGCGTACATGCCGCATCACCAAGAAGTTTTGGGTACTCAATCTGTGACGCAGTTATTATGGGCGACGCATGAGTGGCAAATCGAGGTTGTACTTTGCGTATTTTGCGGAGAGGGCTGATGGAATGCGATTTCAAATGTTCATTCATACGGGTGCCATTACTGTTTTGTCTAGATTAGATACAAATACATCTTTATGTTGCATTTGACAACGAGCAACGGGCAACTGGGAAGAGATTCATTAGGCAGGCTGATCTCTCTGATCGCTGCCGCTGCAACTGGGATGACGACGAGGAAGACGAATCGCCAACCCGACGAAAGCATCGGTGGCCCCTCTTACCGCTAGCCCTGCCCCAGTTGTCCCGCGTCTTGGGCGATTATGTGCTCCGATTGCGGCGCCTACGCTGTTTGTCACTCCACTAAGGGACAACCTGGGCGCCGTGCGTTGCGAACAGGTGGAGCGAGAGGCAAAGCGTGCGAGGGAAAAGGAAAAACGACGTGCACGCCGTCCACGCATGTGCACCTTGTCACAAGAAGCAGACAATTTCTCCACTTTCTTTGTCAGATCACACACGTGACGTTCAAGCCGTGCATTCGACCTGCGAAGTGCACGAATGCTTTTGAACAAGGCACATGAGATCTCATCTGTCGACATTTTGCCGGTGAGAGAATCTGCATTGTCAGCAGCGACCATATAAATATCAACATCGCTGCTGGAGTCATGGTCGGGTGGATTGCACTCGTTGCACTGTAGACCGGTAAATGCAGCTGCTTCGTTAATAGCATCATCCGTTGTTATTTTAGTGCTGCGAACATGTACACGTTGCTGACAGGTACTGCATGTACTGTGTGTAGTTCGTTGGACCGACTCGCTGATAGCAGTTGGGGCATTTCCTCGGTTCGTGGGAAAGCTTTTTAGGAGTGGACTGAGTGTCATTTTCAAGGTCCCTGCGTTTCTTGCCTTGGGAAGCCATTTGATTACTAAGATGGCACAGCGAAGTCCCAGACGAAAGGTTAAGTCGATACATCAAAACAGAAGATTCAAGGGTGGGTAAGTGAGCAAAAATCACTAAATTTGTGGGAGCACTATTTAAGACGAACCAGACACCCGTCTGCCTAGAAGACGACGATATCGCAAGATTTTTACCTATCAGCATATACGTCGTTCAGTGAGATTGCTCGCCGTTCTGGTAGTAGTAGCACACCCCGAAATCCAGTATCAGACGTTTGGTCCAATTCCCTTTGGCCAACCCCGGGTCTTGCCTTCGCGATGGTGGCAATCAAATCAATTTAATGACTCCTTTATAGCTTTCAAAAACTATATAATTATATACATGGTTATTTACACTAATTCCTAAATTCAATTTATATAATGCACACTATAACAGTAGAGGGCAGTTTGCCAAATTGTGTAATATTTGAAATAATGCAGGTCTAATATTTCATGACTTTTAACATTCTCGCCATGCTTGTTGATTTGGTCAGATCGTGTTTTCCTTCCCTCTCCACTCCTTGCCGACCAATTTGACGACACCACATAAACCAGCCTAGTGATCGAAAAGCAAGTACGCGTTTAGCTCTTGTCTATCCTCAACAAACGTGAGCCCAACTAGTTTTCTAGCACCACGCAATTTGACCAAATACTTCCGCACAGTTCGGCTGTTTAACAGAGACTCAAAGAAAGCCAGATCTCAGTCTAGAAGGCGTTTGCTTCTCTCTGGCGAGCAGGTTTGATGGCAGCATTTTAGCTATAACCAGGAGTTTGGTTGATGCTTCCGTTTTATGTAGCTTCGTTTTATTGCCAGCGTCCTTTGGGCTGACTTTAATGCATCTCTATTTTTCCGCTATCCGTACTGCTATATGCTCCTAGATCGGGACCGCATACATCGCCGCAGATTTCTTAACAATTTCTCCCCAAAGACCCTTTGACTTTATCAGTCACGTACGTCAATTCCGTAAGTCTCGTACCGGGAATGACCACGGGTTATCTCGCCTCCTTTGTGAGGCTTAGACACCTGTGTGTTTTATTTCATGGTATACGAAAATGTTATATCATTAACGGTAAGATCTGCACGTCAGCAGATGGTCTGATTTTTCTTATTTAACCAGGAAATGTGTAGGTTAAACAAAGGGGCATTCTCATGGCTCTTGCCAATCCAGTCAGGGATGTGGTTCAAAGCGTTTGGAGATAATATGTGCCTCCTCAGCGATAGATTTATGCTAGCATTGAAACTGTCGCAAAATATATTTTAAGTTTCCAATCATAAAGCAGTGCTGACAGTGACAGTAGACTCAGTAAAACATTCGGTTATTACTTTCCTGTATAAAATACGTTTTTATTTATGTGAACTTTGCACAGGATCGTACACCAAAAGAGAAGGGGAATTCATAGAGGCGATCAATTGCACTACTTCAAAAAACCGAGGTTCATTTTCGAGCCTACCATGTCAAATGGTAGCTTGGAGGATAAATTTACAACCGTGAACTTTGCTGCCATAATTTATTTTAATCCAAATGGTACGCCACGCGACAAGGTCCGAAAGAAAAGCCTTTTTGTGAAAGTCACTGTGAACGAATACTTCTATAGCGGGTAAGTTTCTTAAATGCTTTATATAAGGCATGTCGTTATAAATGATCATTGGTTTGCTTTAACGTTGGTTTTCTTGAAGTTACAATTTCGTCGCTACTATCGTTCCCCCTATTATGGTCCCGGTGTTTTAAAACATAAATTAACCAGGTAATTTAGAGGTATTACTAAGGCGTGCCCAATCTAGTTTGGACTATTGGATACAGCTCAACATCTAGTAAATTCGCCTTGAAAGCCGTAGAGTTTCAACGGTCCTGGGTGAGATACAAAGCTTTTGCAATCTTACTTGCAATCCGCCGAATTTAATATAGATAAACGGTATTGTTACGAGGAACAATAAGTTGACTGCTACCATTACCGCCTTGGCTTCTGCTTTAAGCACAATAAAGGATCACTTCAAAATTTCTTCTAGTTAAAGCATACACTTCGACAACTTAAAGACATTTATGGCAGCTCTAAGTGTAACTAGATTTTTCTACTTTAAGTTCTGTTGTAGTGGATTGCCAGGAAAACTGTGGCTGACTTCACTGTGGGAAGTGGTACACTGCCTAGGTTAATGTTTCCAGCGGCTACATAAACACGACATAGATGGGCTTCAAATAGGACTCGTTTTGCTTTGTCTAACTTTAGACCTAGTTGAAGAAAGTTATCTCTTGACTAAGGAACACAGCTGGGTCGGCTGGAGCGCGCCGACCTACTCCTGTGGGGCGCCCTTATTGCTTTCAGCTACCAGGGTCACCCACCTTCTTCGCGAAGCCGATCTAACACGGCAGTTGGACGATCTGCGTCCATTAAACGAGTGTACTTTAAACACCCTTGCGACTTTCCTTACTTCACCGCTGGCGCGTTCCGCTCGAAAACAGGCGCAACTAATTCCGAAGGGGGACCTGGGGATCTCGGATTCGCTCGTATCCGTTGGGCCAGAGATCGTCCGCTCCCTGTTCCGATCCGAGAACAACGCTATCGCACTCTTAAACAAGACCGGTATTGCTCAGTACAGTGAACTCAAGAGACGTCTGTACAAGGAGTTAAAGTCAGTTTGCAGTGGCGCTGCAGATAGCCCTTTGATCACAAATGCTTGCTTTCGAGCCGTCGCCGCTAAGGTATCCGAAGCCTGGTTGCATGTGCTCTCAGGCACCCCACTGGGCACCCTCTTAGACAACGAAATGGCCCGAATCGGGGCATGTCTTTGTCTCGGTTGTGACCTTGTCTCCCTCCATCTATGCAAGCCTGGCCAACCCGTCGACAAATTTACCCTAGAACGAGTGATCGTGCATCATGGGTGCCGGCCGGCGTGCCAGACATGCCGGTATTAACGACATCTTCGGCCGATCATGCGAGTTCCCTTGTATTCTAGAGTCTCAGGGTCTCTCCGCCGACAATGGTAAGCGCCCGGATGGGATGACTCTTATGTCCTTTAGAAAGATAGGATGCTTATCTGGGACGCCACGGTCACCAACTCATTCCAGCCTGCACAACTTCAATTGCAGTTTCATCAGAGTAACTTGTGTGCTGTCTTCAGTTCTGATCGTTATCTGGTCACGTTTATAGAATTTAGCAACGGCATTAGGCAAGTTGGAGTGCGTGCTGTTTAGAAACTTAGGGTTCCATTTTTAGTGTTGCTGTCAATGACGGTGATTATGACACCAATTTCGAAAACTCATTCAGGCCGACTGGCGTGAGATTTCGGCGATGGTTTCAACCGCTACAGGGACTGCATGACGCTACTAGCGTTTACAAAGTACTGCTGTAGAATTGCGAGGGTTTATCTGGGGCACTATGCCTAGCACCATTCTAGTACCGTTTACTTTAAAATGGCCACATTGAAGTCCTAACGGAAACTTGTTTTTCTGAAGGAACTGCATTTCCACGAAATGCAAAGGTCTCATCTCTTAACAAGGCTTTTCGTTAGAGGGCGAGGTAGACTAGTAGGTGAAATATCAATCTATTTACGAACAGGGTTGCCTCACATGTATTGCGTCTGCCGAGGTAGGGGTTGGTCAACGCCCTCAGGTAAATTCAACCTCGCAATGTTCTTCTTGCCTCCTCTGTACGACAATGGAGAGGTAGCTGATGTTGGCAGTGCGGGTTTGGCAGGTTAGCCTGACTTGGTTACTTATATTAGTATGCTGCGACTTCGCTTGTCGTATAGACAATGCCGCTACTGACGGAAATGACCATGAGCTGACAGACGATCTGAGTAACAGAGGTCTGCTTGGCGCAAATAAGCGTTATCCAATCACGTACGTTTGCAAAGCCGGAAGAAGCACTACCGGCCTCCTGTTCCATAATCTGCAACGTCCAATGAAAACGTTGACTGCTGCGATAGTGTTTTTTCTTTGTAATCCTTGCATGTAGAGCCTCTTTTTAACTTCATACGGTAACAAATTAGTCCCTTGTTTTGCATTGTACATTTTTGCATAGTGGCTTTCAAGGTCCACCCGTTCACAGCAAAGTGCGGATACTCTGATCGTGCTTTTGATTTCTCCCAGTTGTCCTTTTCGCCTGTTGTATTTTTTTAATTATATCTGCGCCTTCTAGTGCGGTAGTATCTAGTATAGTGTGGTTCTTATTGGCCTATTTTTGCAACGTAACGATAAAAATTAATTAGCCTAAGGTTATCACGTCTTTGTGCATCCTCTGGCCGATTCTAGAATGGCATTTCCCCCTTCCCGACAGATATCAGATGTATTTAATGTTACCCCCAATTTATAAAGATATGTTTAATGTTACCCCAATTTATAAAGATATGTTAATGTTTAATCCCAATTTATAAAGATATATTTAATGTTTAACCCCAATTTATAAACGTATCTGCACTACGTATTGCACTACATATACATTTATTGCATTTGCATAATACTTCCAGAATATGGATTAAAACGTAGTAATAAAATGTTAGCAAAACTGCCATGCCATAAGCAAACAGATTCTTATTGTTTCTCTGTGATTTTGACACAGATACTACGACCCAGATGTTGATCGTAACGGCACGGCAAAAATGCGAGCCCAGAAGTCCAAGCGTGGATATCTTATGGGCCGAAATAATACCTTGAGATGGTACACAGTGTATACCGATACCAAAAGGGTAAACACTCTGGTCGCACGCGGCTGGGAAACGTGAGCGATTCTTATACACAACTAGCATCCCTATTTGCTAGTACACTTGCAGAAATATAATATAGCATTGGTGAAGAAAAACTTAGAGTATTTAAATAAACTCAACTAAAAGTTAATTGAGGCACTCTAGTAGCCACGGTTTTTAGAATCTAGAAGAACGTCTATGTGATTCATAGGAACGACGGGAGGTGCTGCTAATTTACTTCTGTTAGAGGGGTAGAATTATCACCGCGCTAATCTGACCAGAGGAAGACACATCATGTTCTTTGGATAAAGCCGGCGTTGGCAATCACTGCGTAACTGAATGATAAAATCAGATATGTGTATGTATTCATTATAGATGTTTGATTTGCTTGCTAAATGTAAACACGCTTAACGGCATTCTGTTTGATGTAAGCTAGGTACCGCAAATCAATTATTATGAACTGCTAGGTGTAAGTTTTATTATGAATATGTGCTAATACGTTTGCATTTGCAGGAAGATTTGGGAGTATGGAGCAAGCTGTAACAAACTAGAGGGTACAGGTAAATCACCTATTTATATTTATATCCTAACTGTAAGTAGTCTTTTTCACACATGCGCCTAAATCCCTGGCGCGGAATGTTTTAATACTAATATCGAATCTATGTATCCCATTTGAGATAAATACCTAGTAATACTTTAGAATGCATTCAAGTCACAATTTGGTAATTGCGACCTGATCGAAGGAATAGCCCAAATGCAGACATGACGAAGAATTTAGTCATGTTATAGATTTTCTTGGTTATTTTCTTTTTTCTGCCAAACGAACGCTGCTAGTAGGGGTCGAAGGTCAACCCATATACGATAATCGAACGCTTGTTTCGTGGATCGGCCTCAGCTATCCCACATCGTCGAACACTTGCACGTAATTTTTTTAGTACGTTTTTGGACACAAAGTGAAACAGCTGTCATCTACTCCACCCCGGTTTCAGCCATGGAAGGGTTTACGCGGTTATCGATTGAACGGCTGTAGTAAATCGGGCAAGGCTAGATAGAGCCGCGCTGATGGAATCTTGTCGTGAAGCCAAGAAGTGTCTTGATTGTGTGGCCGCCACAGCCGGCTGGCCAATGTCTTGTTCGACACAAGGATCAAGCTTTTTACCGCAGTTCAAAAAGCTTTGCAAAACAATTATTGAGTGATGGTTGCGCCAAGAACATTAGCAGAAACCACAAAAAGCCTGTTCGAGAGAATAGAGTGCGGCTGATTAAAAACCCCGCCACTGGAGTGGCAGCAGGCGGACTCGTAGGGAAATTACCACGTGACGCTATCCAGTCGGTGGAAACGAATAACGCTTTGACTGACAGTGTCGGTACAGCAAAAGCAATGACGTTTGATGATGAAAGGTTGCCAATCGCCTTCGAAAGGGATGCACAGCAATCAACAGTACTGTCAAACGGGTAGTTTGTATAGCAATTAGTAAACCTATTAAAGCTGTCCAGGAGTTAGAGGGCCAAGCAGGACCAAGGGGAGGCATTTTGGTATATCCGAATCTTCGTCTAAAGGTGTACCTCGATTTCAATATGCTCCAAGAACTAAGTTTTGTGTGGAATGTTGAAATCCTTCTTCTAATGGCTGAACCGTAAGTTACCGATATCGTCAGTTCTCGACCTGACTCTCTTCAGTATTGACTTGACTGTCGAATTGCTACTGCGATGTGTTTTTAGAGCCATTGGCTAGTATTGATCTGACATGTTCAACCTCACAGCATGGCTATCCATATGTATGTCACGTGGTAGTAACAACATAGGTTTGTTGTTTTACAATTTAAACATTGTTGTTTATTCGCCATTATTGGTAGATCCTCGATAATAGTAACGGGTTATGCCGTGCCAAGCACATTGATTACAGCAGCTGTTAACGAGCTGTGTTTACAAACACATTCGTTGATTTAGAAAAATAGTCCTTCAGACAGATCCACTGGTGTGATATCGTGCGAGGTTATTTTGCAGCTAACTGCTCTGTTTCGAACTGAAGCTAAGAAAAGCGGATCTGTCTGTAAAGCTGTGGTCACAAGGTTCTAGTTTCGCTTTTCTCTGTGTTGTTTATATGCTCCGAGTGTGCCTTGATTAAACTGGTAAACTATGTCTTGGTGGTAGGTGAGACGGTTTTTGATAAACCAATTGCTCTTTTAAGAAACATAGGTTGAATCTCGTCGAGATTTTTAGAGTTGCCTAATGTTGACCTACGGGATATAGGTTGGAGACAATACGTTACTGCAGAAAAGATTTCGACCTTAGGTATACTACTTGCAATCCAAAGGTCAACTTATTAAAAATCACTCATCACCGTTAAGGAAACGTGTTAAGGAAACCGCTTTTGAAAAGTGAAGGTGCTGTGTCGATTTTTCCGTAATAACGGAATCGTCCGCCTAAAACACGTGGGGGCTTTTACTTCTCGAGTGCACTTTCCAGGGTCAACCGTGTACAGTGTACACAAAAATAGGCTTGTTGTATTACCTTGTGTCATACCAATTGTTTGGCAGAGATCTCCCGGGCAATTGCTTAAACCCCGTTTGCAGTTGTGATATATTGACCGTCTAAAATATCTTGAATGCATGATTCAGCATCCAATGTTAAAATTTTCGCGAGGAGTGACTAAACACCGATCTGTCGAGTCTGCAACAAAAACTGTTCTAAAATCACTAAAAGCTCCGTAAGTCACGTTTTGTTCTCGGGTTCCTAGGTGTTCTATTACGTCTGTAAATGCGCCCCTTTAGCCGAGCTCCCTGGAAGAAAAAAAATTTGTTCTGCTGGTAAATCCTAGTAATATCCTCTATTGGTTTAGGATTGCGTTTTGTTGAAAGATGTTCTGCACCACCGTGAGGACGGGGACGGTTACCGACATCGCAGTTTTGAGACGTTCGTTAACAATCTGGTCAGGTCTGGCGGATTTTTTGTGTGCTATAATACCCTGAAGGACATCGTTAGTGGATTTGGTTGTTTAAAGCGTAGGAGAAATAGAAACCCAGGTTTGTAAAACTCTTTGCCGAATTTTGCGGATTCGCGGTTCGGTTTCGTATGTATATCGAGCTTGCACGAAATTATGCACGGTTCTCCTTTGCGGCAGAGGTGGATTACATTTGCTAGTCGTGACTACGATGACTTGAAGATTGAATCCTAGTTGACTGTTTCTCTGTCAGTTGGAGAGGTAGTATTCAAGTTGCTGATGCTGGCGCATGTGCCGACGTCATCTTAAGTGTTGCATACATATGCAAAATCAGTCTTTAATTGTAGTGTGTGTTGTTGACCTCTTTGGCTACATAGTCCATACGCTTTTAACGTTTTAATTGGGCAGCCGCAGCTAGACTTTGAGCTCAGTGATTGGCCTAGAGTTTTCGATGCCTCGTACTACAAATATAATTCGCTTTTCGAATTCGATTTTTTTTTCGCTCTTTTCTGGAATACGATAGCAGCAACATGAGTGGGCAGATTTGCTGCAGCGAAAAAGCAAGTAGTTCTGTACGGTAATTCGTATTGCGCAGAGTGAATTAGAATTTTTGTTCAATGTTTCCGCACAGATGTAGCAATATGACGAGGGCTGAGATTTCCAGTATGTGTGATTTAGAGAAGCTACGACGGGGCAGGTAAAGTACACACTTACCCTTAACCATTTTATTTTGTTGACTCCACGTGCATTATTTAAATTCTCCTTTGCCGCAACATTTGCCAATGATTCTACTAAGCGAGTGAAAATGTGATCTTGACGTATGTGGGCAACCATTTCCCGTTAGAGGTCCGCTTGGGTCTGAAGCAGCACGGAGTTGTGTTGTACCAAGACGATATGCAGTGTGATATGCTTCAAATACTGCAGTATGGATCACTTTCCCGCCGGTTGTAAGGTTCCAAACCCAAAGTGCAGGACGCGTGCTTCCCTGAAACATCTGAAAAGGGAGTGCAAAGCTCAGGCTAGATGTTGCCTACATAACGGCAAGCACGAGGCTGCATGGGGCTGTTGCCCCGCAAGATTAAGCCGTATAGAGATGTTAAAGCTAGTCTCACGTAACAATATCGAGAAACAATCGAGCGCGGCGGTCGTGCCGCTTTGCGCCTTCGTTGCATATGTTCAAGCCTTCGAAAAGTTCAGGAACGCAGTTGCTCGTCCGTTGTAAAAAACTGTATAAAGGTGAGCGGTACCATCGTTATGGACCGAGAAGTCGACCCCGGAGCAAAGTCTACGAAGAGGGTGGCGTCCTCAACCGACATGGCTGCTGACCTAGTACAGGGTCTGCTAGGCAGAATCCGTTACTTGCATAATTGCAGGGATTCAAACAGCAGTCACTGCCATTTTTGAAAAACTGCTTGCCTTTCTGTTCCCCAGAGTCTCCGTGAAAGAGAAGAGTGCAAAGCCGACTATAGTTGTCAACAACTACCCCTTTGAAGTCTCAATGCGTTAACCCATAGAAACATCCCTGCGAGATACACCTTGTGCGTCGTCGCATAGACTTGGCCCAAAATAAGGCAAGAGCGACAAGCCTCTAGGCGGATTGTGATTGTCTCACACAACAAAGATACCATAATTTATTCAAGGCAAAAGTTGTCAATTAAATTATTTTAGTGGAACTGTGAGAGTATCAACTCGAGAGTACGATTACTTCTCTTAACGGAGCAATTCGATATGCTAGTTATTGCTGAGACCTAGACCACCTAGCCCACGGTCATTACCAATTAACTTCCTGGAATTAAAACCCACTACAATGAGAACAATTGCGTAGTCCTGACAGGGAACACAATAAACGTTGTTGCAGCCTACTCTAGTCTAATGGAGGATACAGAAACTCTGCTGCAAAAATTGATAGCGTGTGGTAGATATGGTAGATTTGCAGAACGTAACTCTACTCTATGGATATCTTAACTGGCCACTTAGAAAGTTAAAGTACCCAATAACAGCGTCACTTCTGAACATTCTGGCTTCTTAGAACATGTGGGTTGTACCTACAGCTGATGACTCGACATTTATTGCAGCCTTCTATGAATCACACCCTTGACAATACGCGACTGAAAACCATTTCTCAAAGTGTTTTTTGTTTCAGCCTTGATCAGAGTGGTGTCATATGCTTGCGGGTTTCATAGCGTCATAACCGGTAGCACCCGACAAAACGAGTTCGTAGTAGTTTTGTCCCATTGTACAGTTAGTGGTGCCGCTCCTGCAAGCACTACATGCTGTATCCTAGCGCCCTGAGATGACGCCCCTCTACACTTGGTTAATCTGCGACTATAAAAAAGTGGTGAAGAATTTTCTAAGAGAGCATGAGGAGCGAAGTGAGTACAAGCTTCTGGTAGAGGCATATCAATCACCATACAAACGGCTGCGTGTTGATAGACGCGCTACTGCATGTTCAATCCAGCCTGAGAAGTTAGATGAGCAGTTCTGTAAAATGTTTGCTGGTGCAGTAATCATTTCGAGCGGTGCTCCTGTAGTAATTTAAGCATGAAACGAGCGAGTCCAAGAAATTAGTCAGGACCTGTGTCGACCTTTTAGCAACTCGAAAGTGACTGACTCAATGGTTAGGCCTCCAGACCCGACCTAGTAACAAATGAACATCTCCGGCGGCAGACCCGCTGTAGGTAGTAGACCCGCTTGTTCCATCGTTCTACTGAGGAATTGGAAAGAAAAGCGTAATAAATGAGCTTCTGTTGGCCATCTTAACCCGTCATCTGGAAGTATTTTGTGTTTTCGGGACTCTTCCTGAGCAACAATACGAATTTAGAAGAGGTAGGTCTAATACTGTGTGCGCCGTGCTTCTAGACTCTGTGCATCACGCACACACCATACACGTTGGATCAGGGAAAGTTGTCTATTCCCTGTGTTCGTGGACTTCAAGGCGGTCTTCGATACAGCCGCGCGAACGATCCTCCACGACAAGTTAACACAATCTGGTGTTCCACTGAATATTCTAAAGTTTCTAAAAAGCAGCTTTCAGAAGGGACTGGTAATAGACGACGGGATTGCTGAACACGCGCCGATCACTTAGACCACCAGTGTTGCTTAGCGTGCTAATCTGAATCCCCTGATGTTCTCAAGGTTGGTGGAACAAAGAAATTGCGTTATCCCGTAGACGCTGCATCTGGGCCCAAAAAAAAACCACCAAAGCAAGACGCAGCAACATAATTGAGACTTGTATCGTACAACTTTACGGTGAATTTAAGCGTCTCAGGGCTTCTGTGCACATGTTATAGCGGAGAGCATGGATCGCTGCGTGGGAGATGAGTTCTTACCAGAGCTAGAGGAGGACCCATGGGGCGGTCCTACAACTTAATAGGCGGTGTAGACCAGAAACCAGAAAGAAAGGGGCGGTCCTACAACTTAATAGACCAGAAACCAGAAAGAAGGAAATCTTTCCACTAACAAACATCTCCGAGTAATTAACAAGTTCTTCCCTCAACTTTTTCCATTTGACAGGACATTGTTGAAGTGGTAGCGGTCGAGAATTACATCCCAGGGGTGTAACCTCGGCGTATCATGAGTCAGCACAGCGGCCGTCCTTGTTCTGGCAAGTACAGTCCCTTGGGACTTATAAACAAATAAGCAATGCCTCTTGCGAGAAGACCCGGAAAGGAGAAGGCGGAGGAAAGCAATATAACCCCGATAATTGGCATGCCGAATGGGACTCCATTCAGGATGAAGCTCCCGTGTACCAAGAAGGGACTCTGACCCGGATATCTGGGCCTGAGTGTACCGGCCAGGTGGCGAGTTGACATGACTCAGGTCCTCACCGGATATGATGATTTCCAACCATACTTGTTCAGAATTGGGAAAAGCACATCTCCACTCTGCAAGTACTGCCAAAGCGAAACCGAGGAACGCCTGAACACACAATTGTATGATGCCCGGAATGGGCCTTTCCGCGTGCACGTCTACCTAAGACTGACGACTGCACCCTTGGAACGCTTATACAGCTTATGATTAAGTCACCCGACGACTGGACCAGCACTGCTCGCACCATGGAGAACATCCTGCGCGCCAAGAAGGAAAAAACAGTTTTTACAGGATATCATCCCGCGGGGTATCCCAGGATAGCTGAAATCCTTAACTACTCTCCCCCTTCGATCGTCTAAAGTTATGCTCATGCACTTCCCGATCGGTTGCGGGGATTAAAACATGACTCGTTTTTAGTGGGCTAGAGCCCCACGCTTTCGGCCCACACATGCAGACGAGTTCCCTGCGGTGGTGTCCGCGTGTGCGTACCACATGTTCCAGTTAAAAAAGGAAGGGTAACATATCGACCTGCCAACTATAAATTATATCTGATATTTAGCGTAAGACATAGCGCGGCAGCTGTCTCTTAAAAAATATTGTGCGTATACAGATCACTAAGCATTGTCAGGGGCAATTAGGTACCGTTCAGCACTCACACAGAAACTGCAGAAAACACCCCCGCAAGGCTAGAGCGTCACAAAGATTTTCACCACCCAGAGCGTACTATACACAGAAAACCCTATGCGATTGACTGCGGATGTAGTTTAGACTTGAGCACAGTGCTGCCCACCAGATATGGCACTATAGAGAATACCAGTTTTGACATCGTCCTTTTTTTTATTTTTGTTATGAGGGTAGAAAATGCATTTACGCAACCCCGCCAACGTTTTTGGCGGATAGTGTGGGCCTCAACACCGGCCGAGAGTATCGAACTCCAACCTATCAGTGTGTAATACGCACTAATTCCCCCCCTCCCCCGCAGTAGATCCCATGATAGCTGATGTGCGGGCACCAATGGAACGTCTGTACTAACCGTTCTGTACTCCCTGCAAACCCGCATAGTCATAGGCGGCCCGCTCTGGGCAGCCCGCAGGGCACTGCGATTGCGACTTGTACGCAACGCCATGTCCGCCCGCACCGACGCTGCATACAGTGTTGTAGATTTGGCGACTGACACCAGAACGCGGCGTCGAGATTCGCCCGCCTCTCCCTCGCGTGGGAGAATATGAGATAGGTTCTGAGACACCTGGGCGACTTTTTTGGTTATGTGCTGGATGTTAGAGAGCCCAGTATCAAGATACACCCCTGGCAGCTTTTCGTACCGTTATCTGGTAGCCGGCAACCTCCAGCGGGATCCCACCGCCCCCCCCCCGGGTGCGATTGCGGCCTCTTAAATACAATGCTTCGGGGGGTCTTCTCGGCGAGCCGAGACCAGTACCGCAAGATCATCAGTGCAAGCTGTAGTCTCGACGCCACCCGGCATCTCCGGGATCCGCAGGACCCCGTCGTCAGCCAGGTTCCACAGTACCGGGACCAGAACGGAGTCCAGTGGGACTCCTGCCGTGAAGTGATATGCCTCGCCGTCGCCATAGGTCAGTAACCGCTGGTCCAGGTAGGAAGACAAGATTCGCTGTTTGTTCATAGGGATTTCTCGTCTGTCCATTGCCTTCATTATGGCCCCTAGTTGGTCGTATTAAACGCATTATTTACATCCAGTAGAAAGAGACGTACGAACTTGCGAGATGCAAGTGAAGCTCTAAGCTCGCGGCCTGCAAAGCAGATGGCAATCTCATTTGCCATTTGCTCGATGGCGTCAAAGGTGGACCCACCCCGTCTGAAGCCGTATTGGATGTCCGCGAGGCCGCAACTGGCCTCCATGGATGCATTGACCCTCTTCAGGAGAGAATATTCAAAAAGCTCAATCGCCAACTTGATGCATTTATTGAGGGCGTGCTATTTCATAAGGATCCTCGACAGGGTATCGGTAGCCGCTTCGGCGCCCCGTTTGGAATCGTGGGGCCCATGAGCGGACTCGTCAGCGTACCGTTTAGTGTGGATCTCAACTATGTGGGCGCAGGGTCCGCATAGTTGGAATCCACGTCGCCTTTCTTCTCCATGCCGGGTGTGTTCTCATGCCTCGGCACTTCAACAAGTAGACCCATGACCTCCCCGAAGTCTGCCATGTCCCTGATCCCCGAGAGGGGGAGGAGAGAGTTAGACAGAAAGCCAGGGCACAACTCTGACCCCAGGTGTTAAAACCGCAAACTGTTCTCCACTCCTAATTCTTGCAACTTCGAAGGGAGGGTGCAATTTCCCCTGCCGGGCACAAATACTCTCAGCACATAGTATATAAGCACGTCACCCTTACATCTCCTGCACGCGTACCGCACGTACATTGCTCGTCCGCTGCGCGTGCTCTGCTCCCCGCAGCACGTGTGCCACACGTACACCACACACTTACTACGCGCAATCTACGCACTGCACGTAGATTGCGCGTCAGTGCACGTTTGCAGCACATGCACTTGCACGTCGCAGTCGCTACGGCCCGCGGGGCATCGAGGGAGAGCACCGAGACTGACCTCCTCTTACGGGAGGCGGTTTCAACTGACCCACAGCACCGCCCTGGCGGGCAAATCACGAACTACGACAGGTCACTGTAACGTTATGCAGCACAGGGGACGGACGCGTTTCCGCGTCAATCCGTCAACACAACACACACTGGAAATTCACTGGGGAAGCACTGGACACATGAAATGACAAAAGTCTAGTCTACTAAACCAGCGCCGTCAAGAGCAGACGACGGTTAGCTTTAGACTAGAGTACATCGTTCGACGTCGTCCTAGATGTAGCAAATATTAGCTTGTGTAGAGAAACTCGAGGCTGAACCTAAAAAGGCCCGCATATGTGTAAACAACAAGGTAAATCGATAGCGTAGTATACCGCCATTGTAGCGTAGATCGCGTTTAGATTAGTCTCAACTAAATGCGTTTTAGCTTACATTGGCTGCTAGCATTTTTTAATCTGCGCAATTTCTATTGCAGATGGCGAACTTTTTCCAGCCTTTGAAGAACCGCCGAAAAGTGTTAAGATTTTGACCGAATATATTTTTAAACCGTGGACCTTGTATCTACAGAAAAGATACACTATTGACTGTGAACTAATCGCTCGATATGACGGCGGCGACGACCTGTTTAATGAGACTGGAGATCCTGAGCTTGACAAGTGCGTTTTTTATTTTATCTAGAGAGACTCTCCTTCAATAATTGAATATTGACTAAGCCCAGACAATTATAAATGTAATTTTCGAACGACACGTACTTACCAAGCACTGTTTGCTAAGTTAACCCAGCTGATAAAGAGCCTTGTTGTTCAAGTTATATAAAGCATGCATTTGTCCTTATGGATCAGTTTCAAGAAGTTTCGTCTTAGAAGCAAATTTTTTCTGCAGTGATAGTTTAATTCGCAACTCAGATACGGATAACTACTTGAGAATGTGTTACACTCTGTTCCCATACAGGTGTTTCTGCTTAACACCGACACACGTAAAAGGCACGTTCGACGCTAGCTTGTCGAAGAGGTATTGGACTATAAATACAAGGTCTATGCAATGCCGGTTGTGCTTAGCCTGCCTCACTTCCTTCATGGGGATCCTTTACTGCTAGCCAACGTCAGCGGTCTACATCCTGACGAAGAGAGACACCGGTTCTACATTGACGTTCATGCAGTAAGCTTGTCATATCACTTAATCATGCTTTCATGTGAACATTTCATACGTACTGCATTTTGGCTACACACTTTAATATGTTACTATTTGCTCTTTCTGTTTGCACTTTTCTGGTCTTAGTTATTTTCTATGCACCAAGCGAGGAAAAAGGCATTGTACAACACAGGTTGCATTGTTAACTTTACAGTTTACTTTTTTTTTATCAACGTCCAAACCACAACGGCCATAGCGTACGCGCCAAAACCCCAACGTCCTCAATCGTCCCAAAGATCACCTGCAATAAATACATTTAGTAATCGCGTTGTACTCCGGGGCATTAGTTTCATAAACTGCACCCAATTTGGATCTAATTTCCGTTGCAGTTAAACTTTTAAAAAATGCTTAATTACGGTACGCTCATATGCCACTGATAGATTTGACATGTTGCAGTTGCGCAACCTGCTATAACAAAACAAAAATAATTTTCGATTTACTTAATCTATTTTGAAAAAAAACGTGGAAATTACCATGCAGAAAATGCAGTTGTCCTATTATCTAATACTGAGCGCATATACTGATTAATTTGCCACTTGTTTTTCCAGGGATCCGGTTAGCAGTTGACATGAGATTCCGGTTTCAAGTGAATATGAGGCTGGTGCCTTTAGAAGGAGAGCAAGTACCAAGCATAATCTTCCCTATCTTTTGGATAGAAGATGTACGTGCTTTCCAAATTTATGTCTGGTAGAAATCAGTGTTTGAGTACCAAATAGAGCATTGTGCTCGTTAAAACTAGTGCAATATTTAAGACAACAGCTATAATACAATACATATTGCATAAAAAATTGCCTTATCTTAGTAGAATAAGCGCAATTTACTATTGATGAGTATAGCACAAGCGTTGATCTATCAAACGCGTTGTTTTTCATGTTATCATATAATTGTGTCACTCACAATAGGTGGTGTTTAAGGCCATATATAGAGCAGCTTAGTCCGAACAGCTGGGGCTTTCACGCACCTCCTCAGAACAGAATAACATCGGCAGGCTCACGGAGCACTATAATATGCAATTCCGGGCCAAGGAGATGGAGATGGTATCGTTTCCTAGTGGGTTGCCGAGTTCTATGTACACTAGCCACAATTTATTTGAGTTGCCAGCACTCCGCGGTGCCTCGTGAACCAATAAATATACAAATGCGTGATAGCTGAAAACCACTCTCTTCTCGGCCGGGCTACACACCAGACCTCTGTCCGTGTGTCGTTGTCATTGCTTCTAGGCCTCTCGTGTTGTAGCCGCTGTTCTACCGAGTTTACACCCCCCGGTTCACTCCGCGTAGCGACATCGTTACATTTGGTAGCAGCGTCGTTACAATTTATTTAGCGCCAGTTTTGCTGTGCACGGTTTTTACTAACTCCCGTGTCAAAAGGACGCCTATCGTAAACCCCGTGACACATGTGTTTTGTAAAGCACGTTATGGATTATGTGTGAGAAACCACGGCAGTGAGTGCAACGCAGTTTTCTTCGCTAACAAGACTGGCATTGAGCGATTTTTAATATTAGTTTTATTACGAAACTGATATTCGTCATACTATTGTACATTTTACCAAATATGGTGTGAAAATAAATAATGTGTTTGATATATATATATATATATATATATATATATATATGCTCTTTAGGCGAATTTACCGTCGGACCGGAACAAGCTGGTGCGCATACTTAAGCAATGTAGCGTCGTCCGTTGGTCGGCGTTGGCTGCCTGTCTTTGTTCGCTCGCGACGTCTGCTCTCCTGTGTGGTCTTCTTCTATAGACAATCTAGATCGTGTACATAAAAAGGAGAAAAAACGTCAGTCTTCGGATATTGAATATAAATAGATATAATTAAAGTGTCACATCTCAAGGGCTCATACTGTTGGTTGTGTGTTTTTTTTGGTATTTGAGACTAAATTTCGTAGATGTCAAATATTGGTCGTTTGAATTTGAAAATATTAAAATCGTCTGTGCCACGGTAGTGGCGCCTTAGACACGAGGATATGATACTATATTTTTTAAATATTTAACAGTAATATAATATTTGCAATTTTTTTAAATTTGAAAACAAAGCTGACAGAATGAGGCAAACGCAATGTTTAATTTCTAGCGAAACGGAAGACATTCTGGATGATTAGAAATTAAACACCTTTGAATGACCAACAAACTAACTCCATCTCGTACTTATGACTGATTTTCCTAACATGTGCCTTTTAGTCGCAATTATCCGAATGCGTAGGTATTAATACCTTGAACAAAGCTAGTATAGGCCTGCGACAAACCGACTCTACTTAGTCCCATACTTGTCATGCATTAAGTGCTACGACCCAAAGCCGATGCTTTATTCCAATGGGTTATAGGTATATGTTCTGAGAAATCCAAATATCAGCAGCGTTTAAGGTTTTTAGAAATACGAATATTTTTGTCGTGTGTCCGAGTGTGCAAGCAAAAACCTCTCTCTGGGTCGCAGACCAGCCTACGTTGTCGCGTCACTGATTTGACACACGTTTTTTCTTTCCAACACAACACAACAACATAATTAATGTCCGACCCTCACCAGTGCCAACGGTGTCTGCGGTCGGCCTCGTGATGCGAGTTAACACGTCAATCCAATGCCGCCATGCCGACGAACCAGGCGGTTTCGTATTTTGCTGCATCTTTCCAAATGACGCAGCAAGGTCCCGGTCGAGACCAGCTGTGCTGTCGTTTCCGTTTCCTACCGTCTCCGCTGCTGTCCCGCCACGTCCTGTATCCAACAACGGCACGTCCGCCGTACGAGTGCCCGTTGGTAGGAGGATGAGATCTGTGCTTGGGCTGAACGCCGGAGAACCGACGCCAGGAAGCGACGAGAAACCATCATTGGGCACAGCTGACTCTCAAGGTATTTCCCTCCTTCCATAGAATCTGAATCATCATGTCATACGTTTCGATATGTGCATTTGCTGTGAATGATATAATGCATGTTGACTCGACGATTATGAAAGCATGGATGCCGCTCTCATTGCGAGTCAGTTAGATTCTGTTATAGTTCTTTTTTTTGTGGACTCCTCGAAGGTAAGTGCCATGTACACGATTTTTTTTACTATTGTTGATTTGCTGATTGAACACGTGTACTCCGATGGCTGACTAGTGTGACCTCATTAAAGACATTGAAGCGCATAAAGTCGTCTTGCTTGTAAACTAAGTTTGACTAGAGGACTTCATATTTTAGCTGAGGCTCAGACTGAATATTAGGTAGTCTGGCTCATTTTTTTCGCTGCGCCAGTAATCTACCAAAGGATGATGAATCTCTTACCACCCCGCCCGCCAGCACATTCGGTGCGCTTGATTTAGCTTTGTTGGCAAACAATCCAAACAACAATTCTTATCAAGATAACTTGGCTATTAATTTCCTTACGGTCTTTCTATATTAAGTTTCGTCCGGTCTTAACCCAACGACTAGCCTTATACATAAAACATTCTTTTATGTCTGATAAATTACCTTTGCGTCATTTTTGCCGGGCCTACTGAGACTCATCTTTGAAACTGTGTTTCTCACTCTCTCTGTATATATATATATATATATATATATAATATATTACAGTTGGTACACACCATAAGAAGCCAGTCGCCTCAGGTTTTCGCGTCCCACCTAGCAAAAGGGTTTTAAGACTTGAGTCATAAACGAGCATTCTGATTCACATACAATATCTAAAATGTTTGTTTTATTTGAAAACGTGTCTTAACTAAAAAAAACTTTTTTATTTATAGAAGGCCGGGCATGCAAAGAACTTGTGGCTACGCGGTCATCTTGCAAACCTTTGCTGGTACATTATACACGTTGCCCAAGGCGCTTTTTCCTATTCTGTAAAAATACATCTGAAAGTTTCTCCATTTGGTCTCTCGAGCCAGCTTTTATATGTGCCGTATGATCGTGCAAACTTCTGCATTGGCTTTTCGGATGCTTTTTTAGTGCCTTATGGATCAAGTTTGCCCCTGTTCTTCAGCATATGTTTTGAGTGGTCATCTTGCTTGTTCTCTCTTGTTTTAGACCTTTCAGTTTCCGTCTACATATCCGTTCTTACAGTTAATAAGGCCGGTATACGACTCAGAAATTTGGATCAGCCTTCCATTTTCGTTACGATGATCTTTATTATACTTTAAAAATAAATTACTATACAGACCTTATATCATTTTACAATAGAACTTTGCATTGAGTCATGTTTTTTCGCAACTCATGTATCAAACCGCTTTTCTAACAAGGAAATGACATATGCTGGCGTTTTGATTTTCAAACTGATTTTGATTGCCTTCCAAGGGCCGTTATTAGACACTCTTCGTGAAAGTTTTAACATAACAAGCCCTCTTTTTACCTCGTTCATAATATTAGCACACATTATAAATTGGGTCAAAAACGGCGACCACTATGCACAAACGCCTGTAACACAAACTATCGGGGTAGCCCAAGGTGACTCAGCTAGCTCATTTATTTTTATCTTGTTTGTAACTGGACTCGCAGACTTACTGCGTAATCTTAACGCCAATTTTGCATTTTTGCCGACGACCAAGACATTTTAGTAAAATTTGGTAACCACTGCAATTTTATCTCAACGAAACTGTGAAATGTGCGAAGAAAACAAGCTCAATATTAACACCAAAAAGCCAAGGTTTTACGTTTTCAGCAGAGGAGGGTCATATGCGGCCAGGAATCATAGTCTAAGTAATCAATTTAAATAGTCGCGATAATGGCGCAAATTGATGTGAATTGGAGGTTGTCCGGACGCTAACCATGTCCGATCAGCACAATTCCTGCAAACCCTAAAATTGAATAAAAATTAGATTTGTTTTTTTCCCTCTATCTGAATTTCTTCTCAGGTAGCATATGATTGATTTATTGTATATCCTGCATGATAATCGCATACATCGCCATCACTTTTTCGCGAAAAAAAAAAAAAA
>QVRM01005850.1:0-149676 GCA_003439945.1 Dermanyssus gallinae | reverse complement strand
TTACCACCTCATTCGGATACAAGATGATACAACAGATACGCCACCCTGCTAGCACTGCGAACCAACGACGGAGAACACACACGAGCTGCCCACAATACTGTTGTGCCCGGAATGGGCTTGTTTTTACGCGCAGACTTAACGGCAGCAAGTGACGGTAGCCTTGAAAAGTTGATACGCCTTCTTATAAACTTACGTATTGACTGGAACCGTTTCGTTCGTACAACGATATCACGTCGATCGAGAATCGATATCGATACACGTCAAGAAAGAGAAGAATCGTCTTTACTTGGCAACGCCTCGTAATTCGTAAATGATTCCAGGGCAGCGAAGTTAGGGACTTTACTATTCACCCCCTCAACTCTTTAAAGTATTGCATGCTCAGTTTCCAGTTGAGTATGAGAATGGGGACATAACTGGTTTTTAGTGGGTTGGAGTCTCACATAACCGGGCCACATTGGCAGTTGGGGGCTGTTTTGCCGTGACGTCCGTGTGTGCGAACCTCATTTGCCGGATAGTCTTCTCTCACAAATGAAGAACATGTGCACAAGGTGTACGAAAAGTTGACCTTAAACGCTAGGAACAAGCACATCTGTTTGCACACATTTTTCCGGTTATTATGGAAACGAAAATGAGTGCTCCAGTTGGTCACGTTATAGTGCAAGGCTATTACACTTTACAGTAGAACCCATTACTTCGTACTCAAGTCCATTCTCAAGCCCACTACGGGCTCAGACAAATCCGGTGGAAAATGATGGTGGTGTTGGGTCTAGCCGAGTCAAATTCGATAAGTGAATAGCAATAAAGTCAAAAATATAGTTTTTTCTCAAATACGCGTTAGTGGTGAGTGAACGGTCCACTGTCTACCTTGCCATATACGGTACGCCGGTGGCAAATAGTGCTGGATACTATTGAGTAGAATACTATTTTATGGAGTAGTATTCAACTCAACTCTGAACTAAGTTCACACGTAGGGCCTTTTTTTTGACTGAAGCACATCAGCAGCAGGCGATTGTCAGAGCGGCTACTTCTTGGATTAAAGTCACCAACAATTCTTGATACTATCGTAGTTGCGTATTTGGGACAAGCGGCAGACATTTATGTCGAACGACACACAAAATCCACATACATGAGTGCGACTCAGGAATGCGCTCGGCACGCGGCATCACCAAGTTCACCACACGGTTAACGGCAACCAGTAGCACAAGCGGGCTGACAATCGCGTACTGAATTGAACTAGACCCCAGGCGTAGACTGCTTTCTTGTCATTCGTAGCAGTTCGAATACTTACGGACACATTTTGAACGGTGCTGCCTCCCCGACGTTTCGGCCAACAACTCGATCAAGACAGCCGCCGCTCACAGACTCTCTTGCTGACTTAAATTGATTTCAACTGATTGAGAGCAAACTGCCCCCCCCCCCATAAGAGTAGGAGAGACATAAAAGCGGTGAACGCACTCCCTAGGAGAGAACTACAGGAGAGCCTACTGTTGACGCAATTCGCCCACTGCACGTTCAGCACAAGTCATGGCAAGATGGGCAATAATAGTATATATATATATATATATATATATATATATATATACACACACATATATATATATATATATTCATTATGCCTAAAGCTAGAATCCAGGCAATTAGCAACAATATCAATGGCACCTTCCACGCATCGCCCTGGGTGCCGCAGCCGTCGTATCCTCGCAAGCACGATACGTTGCACCGCGCGCGTGGACCAACGGTGTAGTGGACGCGGACATGGTCAGGCGGTTGTGAGTCGATGGGTTGATCGACCGGCCCTCCAGTCTCTCTGCACCGCAAAAGCAAGCACAGAGAGGCGCACGCGTTCAATGTGCCCTTTGACCTTCCAACAACACTGGTGGTCGAGGTGGCTTGTTAACTGCCGATCTCGCACATACGCTCCGTGTCTGGCACGACCTATCCATCCACAAGCAATGCGGGGCTTGTATGGTCGCTGCAAGGTGGCCACGGCAGCCTCTGGCAACGTTCGCTAGACCGGCGCCGATAGTATGTGTGTAGTGCCCGTGGCAACAGGCTATTATACCTCTCGGTCACCGTCGAGTATGCGTCGCTTATATATATATATATATATATATATATTATATATATATGTATATATATAAATATATGTAAATATATATATATATATATATATATATATATATATATATATATATAATATCTATAAAGTTTTTTTGTGACATATGCGCAATAGCAACGGGTGATCTAGAGTAGGCATAACGAAAGCCCCATAAACGAGACTGGCTGGATAATCGAGCGTGTTACGACTATTTCCGCATGCACTCGAGTGCACTGAGAAACAGAAGATATAGACACAAACATAAATATGTATGTACATATATAGGCGTCAGTGTATATATATATATATATATATATATGTATGTAGGCGTAATTGTGCACAATAGTATTTGTTATCTAGCAGTTAAGTTATTTAACAGCGAAACGAAGGAAAGGGGACTTTCATAGGAACCTCCGATATTAATGCATCCTCCGATACATGCAACAAACGCTAGACAGGTAGGGTAATCGCAGCGTGAAAAGCCGTACCCCTTCTGGCTAAAGTCAAGACGATGCACTGGAGTTCAGTTCAAAATAATATATGGGCTAGCTGAGGTCAAGAAGATATATAGACTAGTTAAGGTCAAGGCGATAGACGGGCTGGTTAAGGCCAATGCAATATATGGACTAAGTAAACTCAAGGCGATATATGAGCTATCTAAGGTCAAGGTAATATAGCAGAAGTCAAAGGGATATATAGGATAATTAGGGTCAAGCCGACATATGAGTTAGCTAAAGTCAAGCCTATGAGTGGGCTAGCTAAAGTAAGGGGGAGAAAACTGCCTGGTAAAGTCTGGTACTCGTGGCTACTGCGCCCAGCGCCGCCTACGTGACTATATATGAAAAGCGCCTCACTCAACACGTTGCGCGTCGCGTTCGGGTCCTTAACGTCCCGATGCGGAAGAGATAACCCGGAGATACCTGATGTTAGTCTTTTTCAAGCTCGATTGAAGTTTCTATCCAGCATCGTCGTCCTCATGATGATAACGAGTACCGTCATCCTCATCATCATCATGGGCCAATTGAGGTCTCGCTAATAGGACACTCTGATTTTTATATAGAGGAGGTCGTCTGGGTCCACGATTTGACGTTCGACGCAGAACTGTCAGCTGCGATCGGCGTAAATGTGTACATGCGTAAAATGCGTAAATATTGATATATACGAGCATACATGCATATTTTATATGATTCTATAAAAAATAGGTAAGCACGTAAATAAGGAACAATTATATATATATATATATATATATATATATATATATATATATATATATAATGATTTGTCTAGGTATTGCCACTGGTGCTAAATGTTTCTTAATTGAACATTTTTTTTTTTGTGGAGGAGGGTTAAATGCAGTTACGCACTACTGCTACGAGTAGGAAAATTCGGCTTCCATCTCGAGCTGTGTGGGACTCGACCCCAGCGGATGGATGTTACGCCGCTGAGACCCATACCCACTAAACGCACCTCCCCCCTTAAGCTTCACTCTCTGATGGCCCAGGTCTCCATAGAACAGTGCTATGAGCCATCAGGAGAAGTGGCGAGTGCCCTATCGGATCAATTGGCCGGGGTCGCTCACGGGTTCCCCCACCTGTCAGACGCACTTTGTCCCAGCCCTTGCGAACCCGTTTCATTCAAAGTTGCGCTTTCTTCAGCCGTGCTGGATTCAAAAGGATTCTGCCTTTCCGTGCATCTTATGTGCTTTGTCTTTAGCACCTCCTGTGCTATTTCCGCTCCCAGTTCCCATGCTTGAGCCGAACCCAGGATGTACTCCACAAAACATTTCAGACAGTTTCGTGGAGGGTCTTGAACTTCAGGGTGGGTTATTCCCGCTCTGGACCATTTCTCGCGAATGTGTCTTATCGCTCCGGTTCTGCCTCCTCCCATGCCTGGCACTTAAGAAGTGTGTGTTCTGGACCGTCTTCCAGGGCATCTTCGCAGAAAAGACATATTTCTGCTGGGGCCTTTCCAATTCGGTGGAGGTATGATTGGAAGTTTCCATGCCCCGTGAGAATCTGTGTCAGGTAGAAGGTTAGATCCCCTCCCGGCCTTGCTATCCATGCCTGTATGTTTGGCAGCAGTTTGGTCAGGCTCTTTCCGGGGGCCCCGGAGGGAATGGCGTCCCACTCAGCTTGCCATTCTTCTAAAGAGACTTTTCTTTCTCGTTCTTTGTCGATTTCTGTAGGTGTGCCAATGTCCCACAGCCGTTGTCTCTCGAACGCCTTAAGGTCCCAAGGAATGTCTCCGGCAAGCAGAAGAGCCGCATTTGTGCTGATCGTTCTGTACCCTTGTATTACCCTAAGGGCTGCGATCCTCTGCGTTTTGCGCAGGAGTAGTTTTGCTTTCTTGGTCTTAAGAGCCGTTCTGGCCCATACGGCAGCTCCGAAGAGCGCGATAGACTCTGCAACTGCCATTAGTAGTTTTCTTGTGCGAGCCCGCGGTCCGTGTACGTTTGGAAGTATCCTCGCTATAGCGTTTGCCGTCTTAGATGCTTTTTCCACAGCCTTTTTTAAGTGACATAAGCCCGTCATGGACGTGTCCAGCGTCACCCCAAGGTAGCGGGCTTCTTTCACGAACTGGATTGTTTGCCCTGCAACCTGTATGTGCAGCGGTCGGACTCTCTTCTTGCCAGTTAAGAGGATGATCTCACTTTTTTCAGGGGCGAGTGCCAGCCCCGCGGCCTTCATCCATTCCGCTGTTGAGTGCAGGGCTTTGTTCGTGTTTAGCTCAAGTTCGTCCTCCGTTTTAGCCTGTGCCAATTCTTAATTGAACATACTCTTCTATTAAATACATCAATTTCCATTGGAACTATTTTAATGTGTCCACTTTGTCCACTAATAATAATAGTAATACTTTCTGGGAGTAATAATGATATTTTACTTTGTCCACTAATATTACTACTAAGTAAAGTTTTCGGGCTGACCCTCAGTCAAGATTTAACGTCCACGGAACTGTTTTTCACATTGCTTCATAGACGGACCCCCATAAATATAAATGTGCAACGGTGGGGCTCGAACCCGCGCACCTCTGTGTCTCCTCCGGTTGCAAGACGCAGACTTAAGCCACTACGCCACCGGGCTCGACACTAATATTACTACTACTACTACTACTACAGGCTGACTCTCAGCCCCCACACTCAACGTCTACGGAACTACGGCTCTCGCATCGCTTCATACGACGGTGATCCCAACAAATACTAGTGTGCAACGGTAGAGATCGAACCCGTGCTGCGCCCTTGTATCTCCTCCGGTCGCAAGGCGCACGCGAATGAACCCGCCACGCACCCCCCATCGGGTTCGACCGTATAAGTGCCACTGTTCGTACCACTACCACCATTTTGGGTACTGGGACGTTTCTACGGCGATTCGTTCATTTGGTCGATGAGATGCGAGGCTAGAAGTGCTAGAGACACGTCGTGCCAACAGAGCAGGCACGCGTGTCGATGATATTGGCCTGCACACTGTCACTCTATCTGCTGCGTGCTGTCCACACGGTTGAGCCGGACGTTTGCTAAGCAATTAATCAAGTGCGACGATCATGATTATCGAGTTAAGTAATTAATCATCACACGGTTACGGCGAACAAGCCTTGAGTGCGACGATTGCTAGCGGCATCAGCATTCTCCTTGAAATACCACCACAACCACCACCACTACCACCACCATCACCAACACCATCATCATCACTATCACCACTATCACCACTATCACTACGAAACGAACAACAACGAGACACTGATATCGGTTAACGAGGTTATCGATAGTCAGCGCCGATAACTGTGCTGGCACGTGATAATCCTCCGTTCGAGGAGATCCTCCGTGTCGAAAGTATCGACACATTGAGCTCACAGATTAGTCAACTCGTTACAATCACCAGGCCACCAGCGACCTCAATGCCTCGGTCACACACAAATCGACAAGGATAAATGAACGCATATATACAGTACGTGCACTAACTAGTACGCCTGCTACTTTTTTTGGACCACCTTTGGGTTAACACTTTGCTCGTTCCAGTTTAGGCTGGTTGATGGCGCGCCTGGCAATCGCCCGGAAAAAAAAGATCCAGGTGGACGCGTTACATAGGTTACTAGAAAAAGTGTATATATATATATATATATATATATATATATATATATATATATATATATATACATCAATTAAGTGTACACATGTATATATATATATATATATATATACACATCAATTAAGTGTACACATGTATATATATATATATATATATATATATATATATACATCAATTAAGTGTACACATGTATACATGTACACATTTCAAAAGTCAGATTAAAAGTTTGACGGACACCCACAATAATGGGCATCGCAATTAGATCATATATATATATATATATATATATATATATATATATATACAAGGACATCTGAACGTTGACTGCCCGTAAATCCTACACTTTTATGACCGAGACGCATAGTGGCGTTTCAAGATATATATATATATATATATATATATATATTATATTTAAATCAGTTATTTAAGTAAAACGTTCAGAAAAAAGATTATAAAACAGACGTACACAACACGTTTTTAGATACCACATAATTTTGGAACTTTGAACAAATATATACATTTTGCTTGCATAAATTCACATAGACATCCCTATGTGCCGATAGGTAGCTATGCATACGCATCAACATGCAGATACATAGTTTCTAAACACGAAAAATCTAGCGTATCAGTTAGCCGTTCAAATTTTCAACGCTCAATTGTAAGGAAGGCTTCACCGATGAATAAAAGCAAACGTTAAACTGCTGAGTTGTCACTCAATGATAGATGCATACTTCTGCCAGCGACCACAAGCGGTTGAACTATTATGTTCTCTAAATCAGATCAGCGTAAATCGAATGCATGATAATGTAACATGAAATTCTGCTCCATTTCTCGGGAAGTGACAACAAGCGTCCGTAAGGCAGGCTTATGTGTGCTATCACACTTAATACGGGGAAGCCAACTCACAAAGTTTCATGACATACGTACAACGATAGTGTATACATTATTTACACGGAAACCGTCAAGCGAACCACGGCTGTGCTTGGTAGTAGAGCAGAGAGCGTGAAATACAGAGATATAGAGCGCATGAGCGAAGCTATTGCGAATAACCATTAAGATTGGGTAGCAACTTATATTTATATATATATATATATATATATATATATATATAAATATATATAAAAGTCTGTCGAATGTGCAAACGTATTGTAAATTATTAATAAATTATCACATTATTTTCTTTCTTTTGATATATATATATATATATATATATATATATATATATATATATATATTTATATAACGCTGTATAGTAGTTGGTGTCCTATTAACTTAGAATTACAGGGTCGCACTGAAAATAAACATATTAAGAACAACAGCAGACAGCAGCACCAAAAACAGTGCCAACAACAACAACAACACTAACTGTGCCAACACAAAACTATTTCAGCTGCAACTGTGGCCGTGATCCGCAATCACTCGAATCGCTCACTTCGAATTTGCCGTTTAGTAATTACGCTAACCATTCTCAGTACTAGCTCCTGGATAAACAACAATAATCAATCATCAGTACTATCTTCGAGCACGGCTAACAGCAACAACAACCGAACTCACTTTGTATCGCACTGTCGGCGGCCGTAACACGTTTAAAGAGATACGTGTTGTTTTTCTGGCCAGTCAACCCACTGGCCAAAAAAAAACTTACTCTACGTGGTAGACAGCGGTCCGATGATTCCTGAGCAGTTTCGGCAGTGTCACGCCCACAGCCATTGTGCAATTGGAGCCCGTGTGACACTTTTTGCTTGGTGAGGTAGTATTACGACTGTGGAGCGGTGGCGTGACTGTGGAGTGACGAAGTTCAAGTGCTGCTAGTTGATGTCCTCCGACAGATTTGTACTCTGTGCGGCAGGACGGCAGGAAGATGGACGGTCAACTCGGCCGTTCCTGTCTTTGACTTTCTGACTTTCACACGCGTAGACAGCACACAACGATGAGCGCGACGCACCCTATCGTCAGCGTCAGCAGTTTGTTCGTCGGTAGAGCCAACACGCTCGACGGCGCCTTGCAGGACATACGCGTGACCAGCACGGGGCTAACCCAGGCCTAAGTCCTAATCCTGTCCTTACTTGCTTGCCTATCCGTGGAGGCAACCAAACCGTGGCGTTATCTGGCGTAGTTTGCGCGATAGATAGCTATCGTGCGCTATGCGAGCGATTAGCCGGGATTTGTGATGGTGGCAAATCCATCTGGTCTGCCAGCAGTTGACGCTGTCTAACACCATGCGCGCAGCGCACATGTGGTCTTGCTGAACTCACGTTTTGTAAACATTGTCCTTTTTGTAATTTGTCCTTTGGTTATGATGATGATGATGTGATGACGGTAATGACACTACACGGCTGAGCAACGATTGAGCAGCAGCAGCAACAATAATACAACAACAACAGCATCAACAATAGCAGCAATACAGGCCACAACAAGAACAATAGCAATATCTCTAGAAAAAAAACTACAACAACAACAATCGCAACAGCAGCAACTAAACGACGTCCTTCCTAGACGTCGTTTTGTGCGTCACCAGCAACAACTTGTTTGTTTCTGCTGTTCGTCTGCCTGCCTGCCTGCCCAAGCTTCTGCTGTTACCAGGCGATCTTACAATTCTTGTTCGGTTTGTTCGGCCGCAAAACGACAACTCCCGACCAAAGTGTCGACGTCGCCCGAAGCCAGTCTCAGCCACCCGACGTCATTGGAGCGTTGTGTAACTATCGCTAACGAATAGAAGCGTTTTTGCGCCCGCAGATAGCGTTTTGGCGCGCGGCTATGTTAGGTCTCTCCTCCCTATCTTTATCCCCCTCTCTCTCCCTATATATTTATATATATATATATATATATTTATACATATATATATAACTTTATTTTCTATTGGCCATGTACAAACATAAGATACAATCTAAACATTTTAAGGTGTTTATGCCAGTCCCCTTCCAGATGTGAGATGATTTTGTGAGGCACTTACGGCCGTATTATTTTGCTCACAACCTGTCACAACTTTTAAACATGCATGTGTAACATATGTCTACCTGTGCTACGTATTCACTATATATATATATATATATTTATACCTACATCCAAGTTGTAGTACGCCCAGTATGCGTAAATTTACAAATCGGACACAGAAGGCAAATGTCCGCCGGCTGATCTCGCCGTTGCTTTGTGTCGTCAGCGCATGGTAAGGGTAATAGCGCCATCGGAGCAGCGGGGGGGGGTGAATACCACCTTCTCGCTGCGTTCTCTCAGCGTCAGATATCATCGGCATGATCAAGTCTCCTTCTCTGTTCGGTTGGCCGGCCGATCATCAAGCGGCGACGCATCGTGGTTAGGCCGGTGGCTAAAAAATACAGAAGATCTTCTCGAGACGACGAGAAAGACAGTTTAGAAGACTGGCTTGCTAGTCGATCAGAAAAGTTACATGTGGCGCTCGGCGCTATACAAACGACCCGTGTATGCTGCTGCTGCTGCCGCTGCCGTTGTGGCTACTAACGTTGCTGCGGACAATGCTGAATACAGAATGTTTTAGCGTTGCCACCAGGACGTAACATGTTGCGCCAGTTACCGGCGCATATCAATATCGCAGGAAGACGGACGTCCTCGGTCTCGTAGAAATTGTTCGAGATGAGACCCAGAAGATGTACTCGATGTCACAGAACATGTCATCGATGTCGCAAAAGATGTATGTCTTCGATGTCGCAAATGATGTGCTCGATGTCGCAGAAAATGTCCCCTATGTCGCAGCAAACGACGAACTCGTTGATGTTGCAGAACAGATGACCTTGGTGTCGCAGAAGATACCCTTGATGCCAGAAAATATGTCCTCGATGCCGCAGAAGATGACCTCGATGACGCAGAACATCTTCTCGGTATTGCAGAAGATGCCCTCAATGTCGCAGAAGATGTCCTCGACCTATTGCGAATACGTTCCCGATCTCTCGCAGATCGTCGTTACTGCCGACGCCAGCTAATTTTCTGATGAAACTTCGGTGCAACTTGGTGCCCAGTAGCCAACGCCCTACCGAATCACTTTAGGTCAATACACGCAGCAGTCAGCAGGAAGACTGCATTATCGCGAGCGACCGACCGACCGACCGACCGAAGAAAGTCATTGATGTCGACGACATTGATGTCTGCCAATGTCTGCTTCGAGTTTCTTCTGGCTGTTATTTTCTGTTATTTTTAGTGCTGAGGTGGCACCAGAACAAAATCACCACACCAATGAACTAGCAACTGGGGCGCACACCAAAGAGGGCGTGAATTAGGGCCACGAGGCTTTACAATACCAAAAGTCAACGGCCAGCATGACATGTTAACACGTTAACACGAACACAGCGTACAGGGTTTAAATCGCGCGGTACACGCTCGTTACAACCTGATGAGATAGAAGCGTGCGAAGGGGTGCAGAATAAAGCAGAGGACCATCTGCAATTGTCTGATCCGTATATTACTAGTCTTAAACACTATTCGTTACAATAGTGCATATATTTACTAGTGTTAAAGACAATCTGCTACAATATATATGCTACATATGCTACATATATATATATATATATATATATATATATATATATATATATACATATACATAAGGTCTACAACAAACTCTTTTCGGATTGGCGCTTGCGCGGCTTTCACAGCGCCCGCCCGGCGCCTAGGCATAGATTATTGGCTCACTCTTTGTTGTTTTCATGTGAAAAAGAGCGGGGAATCTGCTGGTCTCAACCATTTTAAAATCTGTTTAGCCGTTTGTTCGTAAAAGTGTTGCAAAATGGAGGTAGAAAAATGCCTAATTCGGGCGATTCTACTCCATGAGTTTAAAAATGGACTGAGTGCAACGCAGGCTCACAAAAAGTTGTTAAAATCGTTTGGAGATGCCTGTTGTACAGACAGAATGTGCCAACAGTGGTTTGAGAAGTTCCGAAAGGGAAAAAAAGGTTTTTATTGTGTATTTGGTGGAATGAAGGCGGAATAGTGCACTATGAACTTTTACCGCGTAACCAGACGATAAATACGGCCGTGTACTGTCAACAACTCGAAAAGGTTCACGAAAAATTAAAGCAGTCGTACCCTGCACTAATTTCAAGGAAGGGTGTCCTGTTCCACCAAGACAACGCAAGGCCCCACGTGAGTAGGGAGACCCTTTCGAAAATTTCCCAGCTAAAATGGGAACTTTTGGAACATCCACCGTATTCCCCCGACTTAGCACCATCTGATTACCACCTATTCAGATCGATGCAAAAAATGTTAAGTGGTCAAAAATTCACTTCTATCGGGCACGTGCGTTCTGGACTGGAAGAATATTTTGGATTTTTTTGGAAATTTGGAAAGTTATTTAGGAATTGAAAACCTTGTAAATCGTTGGGCAGAAGTTGTATCTTCCGGCGGAGAATATATAAATCAATAAATAAGACCGTGTCTCCTATATATGTGTTTTCTTTATAGCGCCAATATATATATATATATATATATATATATATATATATATATATATATACATACATATATTAAATGTGTGTCGCAAACGTCAGTTTTGCGTTTTTTTGCCAAAAACAGACAATTGCGTAACTAAATTAATGAGTAATCTTTTACGTAGAAATGTTTCAAATAAGAAGAGTGGCCAATGTCTCAAAGTGCAAGGCCAAAGGCATTCACTTTTTGAAGGCTATGAGGGGTCATATGAAGTTATGTGTTTTCCCGCTAAGAGCCTACTGCTTTTCCTGCCGGTGCATTGCCAACCCGCCTGAGTCTGCATCAGCCCTATCTCTATCAATTAGAGTATTTTGACAACACTCACACTACGAGTCGTAAGCCTCGCACAACATTTTGCAAGATGTCCCATGTTGTCCTGTTCTGCAGCACGAGTTGAAGGCCGCAAGTTAAATGAGTGGCAGAAGGACAAAGAGCCTGGAAACGCATTAGCGTGCAGTGTATGAGGCCTCACAAGGGTGTGAGGCCTTCCATCTCAGGCAGGTGCCGGCAGGCCACGTATGCTTATAAAGTAGTTTAACCTCTGTCACTGTCAGCTCGACCGTCGCTTATGATACAAGAAGAAAGCTGACCATGTAAGAAGCTCCCTGCGACTCTTCGCTACCGCGAGCATCGTAACGTCATACTTGAGGACTAACATGTGTGCCACAGACCATCAGTGACTTCGTAGATAGTCACGGCACAAAGAAGTTAGCGTACACGCTAGATAAGACCGAAAAAACCAAGGAGTTATATTATGTCCACGGGCTGGGGCTCCCCTCCGTTGATTGTCCATGTCGATCGGGTGTCCGCACTAAGCTCGGCGTCCACATGGCCGCTCTTGGGGAACCAGGGGCGTCCAGGTCGGCTGATGAGGGGCGAATCGGCTCAGGGCGGAAACGCAGCACGCAAAAGTCCCCGCGCTCTGCAGTAGTGGGATCGCACCCGTGAATGGACGTCCTCGGAGGGCTCAGCCTCCTGGTTGGACCTCACACTCTATCGCGTTATGAACTTGTAAACATAACACAGCCTTTTCTCTGGTAACCGACTTCAACCATTACCTTATGCCCTTCTGACATGACCTGCGGACCCTTCGGTCACCCTTCGGACATGACCTTCGGTCACCCTTCGGACACCCTTCGGTTACCCTTCGGACATCCTTCGGTTACCCTTCGGACATCCTTCGGTTACCCTTCGGACATCCTCCGGTTACCCTTCGGACATGACCTTCGGTCACCCTTCGGACATCCTTCGGTTACCCTTCGGACATCCTTCGGTTACCCTTCGGACACCCTTCGGTTACCCTTCGGACACACCTGGGCATAAGCTTGGAAAACCTAGACATGAGTCTAGGTTTTCCAAGCTACCTAGGTAACGCCAAAGCGGTTCCGGGCTTGTTTCAATCGACAGAGCAGGCCTATTGTTCATACAAGGCATCACACCTTTGTCAACCAAGACGTAATTATCTTCTTCGTATTTAGATACATCCACATCAGTACGTGGCACTCTTACACAGCAATATCACAAGGGCATTTGCGTATAATACGTCTACGTAATTTGCTTGCCAGTTAAAGTGTTGCGATGCGCTTCTGAGAATTCATAATATTGCCATACCTTCGCTGTACACCACTCACACTTAACGTGCTTGCAAGCTCTAACGAACTTAACATGCTTGCACGCTCTAACGCCAGCTGCACTTGCTTTTGTCGTCAGTGTGCGGAGCTCGACGCTAATACAAATCATCATGAATGCATTCCACCTTGGGGTCTTCTGTACAGCAGTGGCTTGTATATTTCCTCCCCAGTTGACTTAGGCGGCAAATATATTACAAGCCAGTGAGGCCTAGTAATTTATAACTATTTTTATCTGATTGGCCCGATAAGCGTTTCTTCAATCAAAGTCTAGCTATTTCCGCAATATTTGACACTCTATAAAATGATAACGGTCCGAAAGTGTGTATATAGCAACGACCTAATTGAAAGGCTCACTTTACATAAAGTGCCGAAACAATTAACTTCACATAAAGTGCCAAAACAATTAACTTCACATAAAGTGCCAAAAGTACCGCTCTAGCAAAGTAATCGCGGCTTCACTTTAGTAGTAGGCATATACGAACACTAGCTTCCAAAGCCAATCTATGTCGAGGGCATACACCAACTTTGGAAGAGCCTTAATGGTGATGCTGACGAGTACGAGCGCCGCGGCCGCAGGGAGTCGACGTACTGCTACCCGTAGAGAGAGACCCTTCCTTGACGTGTGCAATGAGGACGGCTTCTATATAATAAGCTCATACTCCGAGGTCTATGAAAGAGTTTACAAACTCCAGCGTTTGGCTATCGCAATTCATGACATCAGTCGCGGCCAAACGCCACTACCGTTCCAAGCTAAAGAAAGACACGGGCTCAACCTCGACACAATCGAGCCTAAAATTCAGGTAGCGGCCATGCGCAGATAATCCAAGATGTTAACCAATATATATATATATATATATATATATATATGGATTTTTCAGTGATATTTGCACATGCTTCAAAGTATTTAATCACTAAAAACATCGAAAATACATCTGTTTCTACAATGGCTTGGTTTATGTGGCGTGTCGCTTAATAAATTCAGGTCAAAATGTGCCCACTTGTGTTGGTTGGCGTTGCCCCATATATGTAGACGCGTGTACGTTTATACGCACGTAACTAAATAACTAATACGGAATTAATTAAGTAGAAGGTTAAAATATTGACAAGAAGCGCAAGAAGTTTCGCTGTTTCAGTTCCACTAGTCACACGTATATCCTATAAACCGACGACACTTTTCGTGATACAACAAAGACCAGTTGACTCAAGGATCTTGTGCAGTGATGCCATCCATCTACGAGGAGGAGACAGGAGGTGACGTAGTGAAGCCTAATCGAATTCTGTGCCCATCGGATGCTATGGAGCAGCGCAGCCCAACCGTTTTCTTTATTAACAGCTCAGTAATTGTCCATTCCGTTCAACTGAACGGCTTGTGTCTCCGGAGAGGGTAAGGGAGTCGCCATGGCGGGCTCCGCGTCCTTACAGTGCTGCACACGACCACGGCGTTGCCCCTTCATACGTACGATAGAAGAGGCAGCACGAACTTTACCTTTGCACATCACCTTCGTACGAGGCTGACGGCGTTTTCTTTATTAGGAACTAAGCAGAGCCTGATAAATATACATTTAGGTTTGTCACCACGTGTCCGCCCAATTTAATAAGTTATGCGTTAACCGAGCAAGGTGGCTTAGTGGCAAAGGTTTTGCCTTGCATTCGGGAGGACTGGGTTCGAGACCCAGACCGGCCACTCTTAAATTGGTTTGCATGGTTTCCAATTTAGACAAGGTAAATGCCGGAGTGGAATAAACTTAGCCATGACATGAAAAATCCGTACACGGGCAATTGCCTTACGGGAAATCTTAAAAAAAAAATATTGGAACAGGCAGAGGGGAAGGTCTACTTAAACCCGTTACTAGTAGGTCAGGCTTATGCTAACTATTACCATCTAGCTCCGTACATTCGCTAAGGGCAAGCAACGCACAGAAAATGTATTTGCATATTTCTATTTGCCCTTTGTGAAGGGCAGGAAAGCCGGTTCGCGTGTTTTAACATTATTTAACATTGCCTCACAAAACCATTTGTGTATTTACGCTTCTCTGACCAGAGCGTCTACAGGTGTCTGCGTCGAGATCGTAAGACCTATGAAGCATGCAGTACCTTTCGTATCGTGCTCCATGTCTGGGGTCTTGGAGAAGAGCTTGCACCATCGAGTGGCAGGTGACTGTGGTCGCGTGTTCCCGGTGCCGTGCGAGTACACATTAGGGCATGCTTGACTCTTATATAATTAATCTCATAAGATGATCCAGCGGCCTAGCATGGTGAGGTGGCCCCTTTGCCAGGCTGGGTCTGTCGCAAAGAGTAGATGGGACGCTTCTGACAGACCCCCACATGCAAACAGCAATTCCAGACCCAATACGAATTGCAACAAAAACAGCAACAGTAACAGCAACAACAACGATAAGGCCAAGAATCGCACCAACAACAACTGTGCTTTATATATGTTAGCCGTTCTGCAAATCACCCTACTCAAAAATCTATATGTATGGTAATGATATACAATACACCATTTTTGTTCACCATCATAATCTGTTCAAATTAAATATATATATATATGAGTGGAACCCAAAGGCTCGTCAAACGTGGCTTATGGAATGGATGACAACCCTTGTGACAAGTGATTGTTCTTCAGTTTAATGATAATCGTTTTGAACATATAGGTATAGGTACCCTTGACCCTAACTGCCTTATGGAAGTGAACTGCGAACAGACAAAAGCGCTACCTGCTTCATGTCGTGGTGCTTCATCGCTTTAAAGCTCATACACAATAGCGGCTAATTTCATAAGTTAAGTGGAGAAAAATGGCAGCAAAGGTATTACGTGCCATTGTACGTAATATTGCTTAATGTGGTCGCCTGCTCATGCTTGCTAATGTCGCTGCATAGTCGTGCGGCAACCAGTCGTCCGCGAGTTCTTTTAACTTTTCAGTATATACTTTCAGTATATACATATATAAATATATATATATATATATATATATATATATATATATCATCGTAGTAAGGAATTGTAGAGCTCGTTGAAGCAAATATATTTTCCAATAAAGCATGGTCTCTGAGAAGTCTTGTTACGGAGTAATTACGATTTTTCGGAGGGCATGTCGAGATTGAGCACATGCATAATTGACCTAGAGTGCGTTATCTCATGGAGTAGGTCATTTATGCATGCACTCAATCTCGATTACTCCGTAATTACGGCTCGCATTGCCATGTATTTGGTACCAAAACGATCGGCGTGCGCATTTGCCTGAATGTGTTAGTTTTGAGCGCTGTGATTGGTCGTAGAGTTATGACTTTGAGGTATTTGGCGTAAAAGCTATTAAAGAACTCAATTTTTGGTGAATTCTCTTCTAAGCGATCATGCCGCATCTTCTGACCGGCCTTATATGTTCTTCAGAAGAAGCAAAGCACTTTTTCTCACAAACACGGCGGTGTGTCTCGCAACAGCACATTTTATGCTCCCCATGTCGGGCAAAAACACTAGTGTCACAAATTGTAGTAATTTAGCTCTGATTCCGAAACAAGACTTCTCAGAGACGTGTTCCATCAGAAAAAATATTTGCTTTAACGAGCTCTACAATTCCTTACAGCGAAGATAAAAACGTTTGTATACACCCTGTATATATATGTATGTATATATCTATATATATATATATATATATATATATATATATATATATATATATATATATATATATATATATATATATATATATATATAGATATATATAGAGATTTTTCTTGTAGCACACCTATCTTGCCTTCGGGGTCTAGTGACAACGGTAGCCGGCAAAACTCGGACAACTTTGCCGCTGTTGTAGGTTCGATCCTGGCTCCGCACATACTAATCAAAACGATCGTTCCCATAGAATAACGTACACCATTGGGCAGGTTTGGCAGTTTGCTTGAATCCGTATCTCTATCGTTGGTGCAGTTTTAATGAAGCCTTCAGAATATGAACGTCACGCACTTGTTTTTTTAAAGCGTCAGTTAAGCCGCCGTCACGCCCTCGTAGTATGTTTACTACGTGGACCTCCCTTAATCTTTGCTGTTTTTTGACAATTCACTTGATACATTTGTATGGTTTCGTTTTTACGAATTTAACTTGAAACGTCACAGTTGTTGCCGAGACTGGTGCTAGAACTTCGCGTGCAACAACTTTGCTGCATTGAATGATAACATTTTTGCAGTATGCGTCTACTCATTACAACACCACCATACGCTACCACCAACCACACATCAAGGCGCACAGTTGTTTAAGTTCTGCACTACTTATAAGCGGTTTCTCCAATATGCAAGCTTCGTTGACTTCTCTGTGTTTACGCGGGTCTGGTTTGAAAGTACTTACATACAGATGAAAGCTACTTTCTAAGCAAATGCAAAGTCCAACGGATTATTTCATATGGTTAGTAATAATGATGATTTTACTTCTAAATGTGTATAATATATGATTGCGGCACATTGCATTTGTTGTAGCTTAACTAGTCATGGCTGAGAAGCCAGGAAACCTTCGTGGAGCTCTATGTGAAGCGCAAATCAAATATGTTTCCGAAATTCACCAAATATCATAACTTCTGTTAAACTTTTCGAAGACGATTTCGAGCAGACACATCTATAAGGCTACTACTACTCCATATGCTGGTATGGACAGATGGCCTGTCCATACCAGCGTGTGGAGTAGTAGCCTTGGATGGTTGGTTCAATCACAGTCACAATCTTCGGGCAGCGTTATTTGGGTTGTTTTGATTCACTACGAGCGCGTCAACGCGTTCCACATTGCCTAAGACTTTCTACTATTGGATTTCGATTACAAATCCTGCCGAACAAACACTCCACGTTCGCTTTCGTCTTTTCGTCTCCGAGATGGCCCCTATACTCTCATTCTGCAGCCGACCTCCTTTTATGCTCATTGAGATCACCGCCCTGTTCGTGACGGCCCGATCGTGGCCTGCCGTTGACGTCATCATCGAGGCAGTGTGTGGTATTTCCCCGGCCGAAATCCAGCTAAGACAGAGACTGCCTCTTTTATCCAGTACGACTTGTGAGAGTAACAAGTTAGATTTTACAAAAGCCTTTTTTTTGGTTTCGTTTGTGTAGTTTGACTCTCGGTCTCGTTTAATTGGCAAGAGCCGTGTGCATAATTAGTATGCATGCAAGTATTTGTTTTGTGTCTGAAGGCGTCTTCTGACCTATTCCCCGCCAAAGCTAGTTATTTGAGCTGATAGAGCACTGTAAACACGTGCGCGAAACGCGCTACAAATCGTCGGAGGCGTACAATACAGATTCTGTAGTGCAAAAATCCTCTAGTAGGTTCTCTAGCTAAGTCTTCTAGCATTGTGTGCGTGCGTGTATTTAATAGATGTGATGTGCCCTCGACTCTCGAGTTAAAACTGACTAAAGGTTTTCATGTCGGAGCACTTACAGGAGAGGCTCTTCGGCGAGGTTCGCCTGGCGTTCGAGGTCTTCAAAGCTGGCAGTTGCGCTTGTAGATAACCTGAAGATAACAAACACAGCGCCACAGACAGTGAGATAGGGAAACGGGATCGGGCGAATAGGGGGAGAGGGCACGCAAACAAATTGTATAGTAGTTTGTAAGGACGCCGATAGCTAGTATCGGTTGGGCCTAATGTTTATCTGGATCAGATACTAGGGGACGGAAAACGACCCGATCATGATGTCGCGCGTCGTCTTCGGCACAAAACAGTGTGAAGAAAGCTGATAGGTTACAAAGTTCAAATGAACGCGAATTGTTTTGCACTCACTCCAGCTTTGTTCGACAAACAGCTGGCAGCCTTTACAAGGCAATCATCGCTATGGTGAATATCAATAATTTATGTGAAAAATAGCGTTTAACAGAAAGCTAAGGAGTACACAGATCGGTAATGAAGAGAGACGCCAAAATGTATACATTGAAAAGCATGCGCACCGTATCGGATAAATCGGATCTGCATCTGTTATACGTAGAAGACTGCGATTGATAGCAATTAGTACTTTTCTATCTCCAAACGTGAACGACAGCTGGCCATTTATTTAGGAATATAAGTACTAGATTAGCGACCGTGCTTGAAATGACAGTTTCGTATTAGATGGTTGTACTTTGAGAACTAGCTTAGTTCATCTATAGACGGAAGAATTCTCAGCACGTCACCGTTGTCGAAAACTGGCGATTGACACGCTAAGAGTATCGCCTACGTAAAAAGGTCAGACGATGGCACAAATGAATCGTTTTCTTAAAATCTAGGCTCAGCAACTGCTTAGGGTAATCAGTGGTATGTATGCGGGGATGTTCTACAATATAGGCCACTACTACACTACTACTACTACGACTACTTTTACGTCTACTTACGCCGGTATAGCCATCTTGTCCATAATTGACAATGTTGATCTCTCTACACGAGCCAACACACCGCTACACGCACTGTTCAAACAAACACGTTCACAAATCAGTTCACAAATCAAACGTAGCAAAGGGCAAAAAAAAACCCCAGCTGCAAGGAATTCCCGTCACGTGTCGTCCGTTGTTGGTTTCATACACTTTGTGTTGCTTTATTTCGTCGTGATCTCTGTCACCAGGAAGAGCGCAGTGGCGTTCGCCAACAACGGCCGTTTTAGCACCCGACGGTCCTCGATGTCCTTCCTGGCTGGTTCAGAGAGATCCTGCGGCAAGGAGCTGCTGTGGATGGCTGGTGGTGCCGGCTCGCTGACGTTGTCGCTAACGAATGCCCCGAGGGAAGCCCTGTCGTGACACTTCATGTCGTTCATGAGTTCTCCAGTGTGGACTTCATCCTGGAGAGGAGAGGAGAGAGAAGACAGGCAGGCAGACGGGCAGAGGGCATGTAGTGGTCGTGGAGACCGTCGACGGCGGCAGCAGCGGAGGTGCCGCTGTTAACGATGAGGACGAGCTACCAGGCTGGTTTGTGCTCACGGCGGGCTACGATGTGTACGGATGAGCCGATAGAGACGACGATGATGACTATAGGAGTTCACAGGTGCGGCGCGGAATACAATGCCAGTTTTAGGATACCTCGCTGTGGCATTGCGGCATTAATTGGTCGGTCGTGGGGTGATGTCGTTATTGTCGACGTCACCCCACAAACGTCTACCACCACCATGGATGCGGCGGCGACAGTGACAACAACAACACTAGCAACAACAACAGCAACACGACAACAACAGCGACAACAACAGCGACAACAACAGCGGCAATAACAGCGGCAACACAACAGCAGCACAACAACAACAACATCAGCAACAACAGCAGCAGCAACAACGCAACAACAACAACAGCGGCAACAACAACAAAAACTACGACGACGACGACTGCGAGGCCACCGAAACGCCGGCTACCCCCGTCGGCCCCTACCCGTGGCTCACCCATCTCTATTTATCTATAGAGAGATCTCTATCATCTCTCATTCTGTTTGACTCTACCGCTCTACCGCTACTACCGCTCTGCAGCAGTCGAGTGCTACCAATTCGATATCAGCCGTGCACGGAAACGCGCCACTCGTGTCCGTCGTAAACGGTCGTGGCCGAGTCTGCCAAACAACATCCCGCAGACCAGGGAGGGACACAGACAGACGCCCGCCCATGTAGTATAATAGTTCTCTTTACAGCTAGCGTCGTTCATAGCTTGCCAGAGCGCTCCCAGGGCTCATCTTCACAGTTGTCTCATTGTCTGCCCCGCTATACTGCCCTGCTAATTGACGCTAACAACCTCTCTCTCTCTCTCTCTCTCTCTCTCTCTCTGTCCCTATCCCTATCTCTGTTTCGCTCTCTCTATCCTGCTTTTTCTAACAATCACGACAGAGACGATGATGACGACGATGATGATTAGAATGATGACGGTGATGACCAGCAGCCGCCTGATGCTGGGGCGCAACGGACAGCGACAAAGATGATTTTATTGCCGTCGATATGATGATGATGACCTGTTACGGCGGTACTAAGAGTAATAATGATTGTGGTGTTACTATTAATGATTGTTTGCCACTAGCACTGCCCCGTGCAGCAATCCAGAAGCAATCTCGTCCGTCGCGGCAAGTGCGATTACGATCCATGGCCGATCACAGTGTTCGCTGAACTTGTAGATAACTATACAACAACTATAATTGTAGTGTTTAGTTTTGACATCTCTCTCTCTCGCTCGCTTCCGCACCCCCATATATATATATATATATATATCTCGCTTCCGCACCCCCATATATATATATCTATATCTCGCTTCCGCAACCCCATATCTATCTCTCTCGCTTCCACACCCCCTATCTCTCTCCCTACCCCCGGGCTCTCTCTCCCTACCACGCCTTCTCTGCTTCGTTTCCCCGTGCCCTCGTTCAGCTATATCTCTTACTGTCTTTGTGCACCTTGTGTAAAACATCTCGTGTGTGAAGCCTGCCTATGTTCACTGTGTTTGTGTGACGTGTGTGTGTGTGTAAGTCAGCCTAGTTCGAATAGAGAGAGGTGTCTCTGTCACTGAACGCTGCAACGGCGGAGATTAGAACACGACGTCATCCGCTGCTTCGTCGCTAGGTCAGCTGGTGATACCGTTTGACTGCCAGCTGCGTACGTCAGGACAATACACATGTTTACTCTGTCAGACGTAAAATTTCACCCATAGACTGCCTACGCAGGGCATTGAATGGGTGCGCACCGACCTAGCGGCATCGCAGGTCTGCTGGCAACCTCCAATAGTCAATAGTCACAAGAGCATTGAAATAGACCCAGTGACATGCTTGTGCACAAAAACGATGACGTGTGATATATATATATATATATATACATATATATACAGTCCGTGAAAAAGATACAGCCACCCATGTTTGCCATATTACACACATTTATTATATCTAATCATGTAATGACTACAGTGATACAGGCTCATAGAGTAACAGCAGAAAATTTCATCGACATGAGGGGTCTCGGATTACTTTAAACACGAAATGTCTACATTTGACACAGCTACACCGCGAAAAAATTATACAGCCACTAGCAAGATGCATGTCTTAGCAAGTGAATTGAGCGGAATAACGACGTTAACTATACTTAATACTCAGTGAACTTCCCGTTAGGTCGGATGACTTCAAAAATATGGTTTGGTACAGCGTTAAACAAGTTTCGGATGACGTCTTAAGAGAGCTCGCCCCAAGCCTTCACAAGGTTCTACCTAAATTTGTTATTCGTCGGTGTAAACATTTCGGGCGAGCCAGCTCCACGCACCCTTGATGATATTAAGATCAGGTGAGACTGCAGGCCAACGTAGGATCTCAATGTGACGTTGTTTGAACCAGCTTCCGATCAGCCTGGCGGTGCAAATCGGAGCGTTATCGTGTTGAAAAACAGTCTGGCCCTCCCGTTAGCTCAAAATGCGACGATTGCTCTTCTAGTAGATCCCAATTCACACGTTCGTTTTCACACCAGCTGCCGCCAAAATTGCCCTTGCCGAGAGCGCAAAGTTTTTTTTAACGCTTTGACAACTACATTTTTAGACGCTCGTAATGGGCTAAGTTGCCTGTGGCACGATAGCGTCTAAATACATCTATCGTCATCGCGTTCTCGTACTGGAATTATATAGGCTTTCTCCAGCAGAGGTATGTAGCAGCAAAGCAATGACAACCCGTTCAACAAATTTACCAGCACGGCCAGGGCTCGGAACTAGCGATGTTTTGCTAACCGTGGTTGCCATGGCAACGCTCCGTTTCGAACGGTACGTTAGCCGCCTAAGCCACCGCCGCTACTTACTTAAGTTCGACGCTTCCGTCAGAAAAGCACGTTTTCGTCGTTCTGAAATGGCATTTAGACACCCGGAACTCTTTTTGCTGTGCAATTTTTACCTAAATTTACGAAGTTGTTCATTAATAAGGTAAGATGCCCAATCGACAAGAAATTTCGCAATTAGAGAGGCCGATAAGTCCTTATAAGTCTTGATTTGGATCCTTTTCGTCACTCTTAAGGTGCCGGCCTAAGCACATCGTTCCAACACAGAAAAGAACTTCTGATAAGAGGTCTGCTTTTGTTTCCGTCGAGCCGCAAAATAAGCCTAAACGCCGTTATTCCGCTTAATTCACTTGCTAGGACATGCATCTTGCTAGTGGCTGTATAATTTATTTGCGGTGTAGCTGTGTCAAATAAACAGAGATCTTGTGTTCCAAAGTAATTCGAGACCCCTAAATGTCGATGAAAGTCTCTGCTGTTATTCTATGAGCATGTATCACTGTAGTCTTTACACGACTGAATATAATAAATGTGTGTAATTTGGCAAAGGTTAAACAAAAAAAAGTTTAAAATAAAAAAGGATGGCTGTATCTTTTTTCACTGACTGATATATAAGGTTTAACTCACAAACAAAATGTAAATAATTGTGCCCTAGTGGGGGAGGACAACACATATCCTTTTCCTGAATAGGTGTTGCGCCCCGCGATGACAAGCTACATCAGCCCTACGTCCAGACATGATGTCGGCTACCTGCAACGTGCCAAGCGCCTGCTGTAGCGCTACCCCGCCGATTTTTTAAGCTGAATTTTGAATTGTTTATATTCAAAATGTGACAAGACTATACTGATATTACCTTGCTTTAAATGCAATGTTAATACATTGTTTAAATTAATAAAAATAATGTTACCGAAGTGTGTTCTGATTTATCCGTTTTCACGTATGTCAGGGAATGTATTAGTTATCCGCTTGGTATAAGCTGACAACAGTTTAAGTAGCAATGGTATATGCACACCCTATATGAGCGAAATAAATATGGTAATGATACCGAATATATAGGAGCCCAAGTTGCGCAGGATCAAAGCAACTTTATGGAGAATAAAAATGCAATACTAGATTATTTTCAATCATCCATTTGTGTGCCACTGTGCCCCCCCCCCCCCGCTTCACCGACAAGGCGACCCAGACTAATGACAAATCTCAATGTTATTTAAGCGTTTTTATATATAAGCAGTATACACATCGCCTGATGGTTCACCGCAACGGCTACTCATACAGCGGAGTTCCTGATGTAGCCGATTCCTTGGTGAGGGCTGTTGCCAGACGGGCAGCCAATTTTTTAGGGGTCAAACTAGTACCAATGAAACAGAGCATCAAGGACGATGGCAAAGGTGGTCTCAAGTCGGGTTTCAACCGGAAGGGAGTGCTCAGCCGGACGCCGGCACCGAAGACCACATCGACGTACCACGGAGGGAGGATCGTTCGGGCTACAGACACACCCAGGAGGAACGTCCACGAGCAGACTATCCATCGCCGGGAAGCCACACATGGCCGTCAGACCTTGTTCTACCGTCAGCGGGTGCCACATCGCCCGCAGCGAGGGAACAGCAAGTCTCGAATGGATCCCGACATGAAGCAGAACACCCAAGTACCGGGCAAACCGAAGCTCTACGACATGGTGGCGAGGCTGCTGGCTCAAGTCGACCAACAGGGATACAACCAACACAAGAGCTTCTAAGGGTAGTCCAATGGAATTGTGAGAATCCTGACACGTCACTGAAACTTCTCCCACATTCAACACTGGATGGAGTAGACCTGTTGGTGTTGACCGAGACATGGTCTTCGAGTCAACTGTCTCTAAATAACTATTATGCTGTTAACTGTGTCGCTACTAGGGTTAGCAACATCGGTCGTCCGAGCGGAGGAGTGTCTGTATTTTACAACCACCGACTGGGCGACATGAAGACTTTAATAGCAGAGGATGACTGCGTTGTCATTGAGGGCAGCCGTATCAACGTCATAGCACTATACGTGAGACCAGCCCCAGTAGAGGGCACCGGTGAGTTAGTCGAGAAGCTCACGACATGTATACAGCGGTTAGACTGGTACCGGCCCACCATTATTGCTGGAGACCTCAATGCGCGACTGGACAAACCAACTGACAACAGAACAATCGCATTAATTGATATATTAGCAGATCTAGGATTTTGGCTTGCTACTGATCCCACCGTGGCGACATTTGAAGGAGCTATGGGTAGCTCTGTAATCGATATATTTGCAACCAACCTAATGCAATCTGCTGTTTACTACCTAGGGCGGGATCATCAACTTATTGGAGGAGCCACTCTGACAGCGCATGTACCCGTCGGGCTTGACGTCAGTGTTGATGTCCAGATAGCAAGACAAAAGAGTCGGGTTGCTCTGTCAAAATATCTTGACAGTCAACGCCTTTCGACAATTATAAATACAAGTATTCCCGTGTCCTGAACATCCACTGATTGAGGAGTATAATGAGCTACTCACGGGGCTCCTTCTGTCCTGTGTGCCGCCACAGCATGCAAGACGAAGAACGCCATGGTGGACACCACAATGCACCAGTGCGAAAGCTATTCAGTTCCAAGCAAGAGACCTCGCACGTATGCGACCAGAAATGTGCTCGCTTTACGCAGCATCTAAAGCGTTATATATACGAACGCTCAAAGAGGCCAAACTCCAATACGAAATACGGAAGGAGGACAAACTACTATCGAAGGCTCATGAACAACCGCACGTATGGCTCAAGACTACAAAGCAACTACGAGCACCATGCCCCGTAGACCGTGGAAACCCTACGAGCACACTTCCAAAACATCCTGGGGGACAAGGACACAATTCCGCGAAAGCCGCCAACCTATACAAGCGTCTGGTCTGAAGAAGATACCCAGTGGAGGGAATACCTGGGGCGAGAATTTGATATTCAAGAGGTGACGGAGGCAATCCATAGCCTAAGGAAAAATAAGTCGCCTGGGCCGGACAATATACGGAATGAACACATTCAGGAGGCCATGGTGCTTGCACCATGTTGGACCACGCTGTTCAACGAATGCATGCGTAGAGGAAAGATCCCATCAAGTTGGCGACAGTGCCTTCTGACTCTCATCTCCAAAGGCAAGGGCACACCCACTGATCCTGCCTCATGGAGAGGTATAGCAAAGAAAAGCTGCATTTACAAGTTACTGGCCAGTTTGTTGGTACGGAGACTGACACCTTACATTGCCCACAAAGACGCACTGCCAGACGAGCAGCATGGTTTCCGGCCACATAGATCAACACTATCAGCTTGTACAACACTCCTCAAGGATATCGACAGCACCCTCTCACGAAAAGGTCAATTTTTGTACAGTGTGTTTGTTGATTTCCGAGCAGCCTTTGACTCGGGTTCGAGGTGCATAGTTCTTAACAAATTCGCTGAACTTGGTGTTCCAGCACCAATCGTAGGACTTCTCCAGGATGTCCTCCAAACAAATCAAGTCGTCATAGATGATGGAGTCACAGAGCATCCGCCACTGGTGCAAACTAATGGGTTCACACAAGGAGACAATCTGAGCCCGCTGATGTTTACACTTCTAATAGCGGACCTGCCACCCAAAATCAAGAAACGACACCCCACGGTCGATATAATTATGTACGCGGACGACCTGGTGATTTACAGCCGGAGATTCCACCTTCAACAAGCATTGGCAACCCCTCTTTCATATATTGCCGACGTTGGACTGGAAATCAACGCCCAAAAGACTGAGGCGATGAAATTTAGACGTGGCGGTAGAATAGCAGAAGGAGACACTTTAAGGCTAAACGGTCATGTTTTGAGCTATGTTAATAGATTCACATACTTAGGCGTGACACTGACGCCCAGTGGCAAAACGTTTGGTGTACATATAGAAGAGCGAGTAGCAAAGGCACTGGTGGCCGCAACAATGATAGCACAGCCGCAAAAACTGTCACTCAGCACGGCACTGGCTTTGTTTAATATGAAAATAGCACCAACCGCATCTTATGGAATAGAACTGCTCTGGGAGAAACTGAGCACAGCACACCTCGCGTTGTTAGATAGTACTAAACCTGCATTTCTAAAAAGGGTCTTGGGCCTGCACTGCTCAACGCGAAATCGTTTGGTCTATCTTCTTACAGGTACTCCGCTGTTTGTCGAACAGTTAAAGTCGCAGTTTAAGTTCCCAGAGACGCCGGCCTATCGTGAATTTATTAGGCTGTATGATGAAAAGATGGCAGACGCTGATCACGATTTTTATAACACAAGAACAATGACAAACACTGAGTGGAAGGGGGTGTGCCGAAATACTCGTCATACGGTTGTAAGATATGCGGTTCACGGGTTCCACCATGCAATATGTAGAACAGAAGGATATCATGACCTAAGTGATCTTTGTATATGCAAATATTGTGGCTTATCATGTTCAAGATACCACGCTGGTCAATGTACGAAAATGACATCGATGACAAGTCTGAATATGATCTCATAGGATGGATTGTGGACATAATGTTCTTATAATATATATGTGTAATGTGCAATACCTAACCAAGGTGACAATAAACGATTGACTTCGAGATTTAAGCGTTTTTTGCCGCTCAAGTAGCCAAGGGCGTGTAGTTGGGAGTTTATAAAATGTGTGCAGTTGCTATTGGCTATTTCAGGCTGTATCGCAACTTGTAAAAAGAGTCCACGAAAACTAGGTCGGATATAGATCCGGCTCACTCCAGAAGGAGCTACTACAAGATTACGAGAAACGATACGACTGTCAACATGACGACCACTCGAACAATTTCCAAATAAGAATTTTAAGAAGCGTTTTATCAAAGCCGCAATTAATTTACGATCGGTTCTCCGATAAGCTTCTACGGAACATAGCCTAATCCACTAATTTCGCGTTGCGTAAGCAAAAATTAGATTCATTAGCCAATCAAAGTAGGCACATTTTATTGCTGTGGCTATCACTGCCGCTGTATAGTTGACAGCTGACTACCATGACGTTTGCGGTACCGCCGTACAAGAGCTAGACGAGCAAAAGTCACAGACTCATTCGAGATTAGAGCAAACTGGATCTTAACGCACGGCTTTAAGATGTCATTATGACTATATGTTTATGGATGTTCCTAGAATAAAACAACACCCGTTGTTGAGATTTTGGATTTCCAGACTTTGACTTGGATGGCGCGAAACCAGGTGACGAAGCGATTTGTAGAGAGCATGACTAATAATCAATACTAATTCTGAATTGGGAATCGAAAAAAATCTGAGGAGAAACAATGACTTTGACTGACGACAAATGCAACAGAGAGAAGTACTCGTAATAGGGTGCGGTCAAATAGATCATTAAGAAAAGGCACGCTCATACGATAGCTAAAGTGGCTTACTGTTGCGGGACATTTGGTTCATAGCACAACACATTTAATAGTGTTCATATTTTTTTCTTTGAGTCCTAAGATGTTAAAGTTGTCAGCCAAAAAGTATGATTGTATCCAAGACTCACTGTCGCAGTATTCGAAGCTAAACTGTAGATTCATTGCTTGACTGAAGGCCTAGTCTAAATCTAATGCAACGTACGTACAAAGCTGTCTGCGACAACCAAAAAGCGATGGAACAATTGTTTTCAATGATGTTTGGCCTCATACGGGTAGTTGGCAATTGGCAATATCGATAATATCGTTTTTCGAAGACAAACTTATTTTCTCTACGAAACAGGTTAACATTTCTATTTTAGCGTAGAAGAGTTTATTGCTAAGCTCTTTTACTCTCTCTCTCTCTCTCTCTCTATATATATATATATATATATAAATATAGTATATATATATACTATATATATATATAGAATATATATATATATATATATATATATATATATATATATATTATTTTTATATATAATACAGGACACGCAATGGCACAAATCTAACGGTGATTATCTGCATGTATTTTATGTATGGTCTACTTTCATAAAAAGCATATCATTGCATAAATGCCTACAGTCATTGCAAGACCAGACATTTTGATCAGGAGAAGCCGAACTGTGTAAACAACCGAAACAACTGTATCCAACTTCCCTCTTTCTCAGTATTGTTCTCTCTCTCTCTATTTATATATATCTATATACGTGGTTTTACTACCGATAAGGCAGTGTTCTATCGCACGACACATGTGTCCAATTGTGCCACGATTTTACAATTCAAGCTACTCTAGTTAACCCACAGCGAGAGGCCGTAACACATCGTGGAATCTCATGATCTCACAGCCAGGACCAACGCGGTAACAAGAAACTCACGGTGCGAACAGTTTCCGAATATCATGAAATCATGTATATGTATGTAGTATGTATACGGCAGACGCCACGTAGAGGTCATCCTCCAGGGCCTAGGATCAGGGTGCAGGATTCACACGTATGCTACATTCGATCTTGACTAGACCTTTATTCAGACAAAATATCCACATCCTTTCCCAACCTTTCTGGCTGACTGCCTTAACATCTTTCCTTTCTGCGATAGTAAAATCAGTGGAAACGACAATCCGCAACAAGATAGTCGGTAAAATATGACCGTCCTTACTCCTCGAATTCTCGAAGCTTAGAGTATTTAGGCAACACATCAAATCTCATCATTGGTAGGATTGGCGACGAGATTCCGACGAGACAGCCCATTAGAAATGTTTGCCATAGAAAGACACTGGAACGGAAACAAAGGCTAAAGGCTAGTGAGAACAAGTCGTTAAGACAGTTGCTACTTAAGCCTTTCAGGTACCACAGAGCTTACTAGTTCTGCAGCCGGTGAGCGAATTGCCGCATAAATGCACGGGAGTAAAGTCCAAAGATGCTGAGCAAGAAAACGCTGACAACGTCTCATTGGAACTGTATGAGATCGTAAACAACTTGGATTTGAAACCTTAGGTTATAGCATGTGATCTCAACGGCTACGTACAATCATTGGGCCATGCTGGTGTATAGATATATATATATATTAAGCTCAACGTAAATCTGGGCAATAAAATACTAACGCGCCACGTCAAAGCGTAACTAGACACTTTTACGCTGAGCAACCTAGTTTACGGGATATCCCGGTTGACCACGATAGGTGCACCAGACTTTAAGACTGCAACAAGTACCTTCATGGGCAGTACGATAGCAGTACACTTTTTATGACACATCTATCTCCACAGGACGCTATATAGGTCGGCTGCAAAATAATTTAAAAACTTGATACAGCGGTAGTGCGCCTGCTGCAAATGATGCAAAGCACATACTTATTGTAATCAGCAATAATTTCTAAGTGATTTCCGGTCTGAGGTAATCAGACTCGTTGCACAAAGATTTCGGGTTACCGCGTCTATATACCTATTTGATATACCATGGGTAAATTTTTCGCCTATACCATGGATAAACTTTTCGCCTATACCATGGATAAACTGTTTTCGAAAATTTGTTAGTCTGCAAATTAAACGTACAGATACCTAAGAGCGCCCCGTCAGACTTCAAGTTCGTCTTTAGGAAAAACAAGTACCACAGACGCCCAAGTTAAGAGTTTTACGGCAGGCCTGTAAGTAAAGCACCCGATCTCGAAAGACGAGGGATTTTGTCTTACTGATCTACCTGGGCGCAGCAAAATGCCTTTAGCTTGAAAAAGCTGGTAGGAGACTTGAAAAAAAGGCTTCTTGCCCTATCCCTGCAGATTAGGGGGTAGTACAGGGTTACCGCATGAGTCCCTCAGGGAATCCATATTAGGTCTGGTGCTCTGGAGTATCTGGTCTTCTGGAAATTGACTCGGAGATTTTTGGAGGGTAAAGACATTGGCCCATGCTTTGAAGGAGGCTCAGCGCCTGGAACTGGCGCTCTGAGAAGACGGAGCTAATTTACCAGATGGACAGGGAGCTAGTGACAGGCATCAACCTCACGCTCGCCGATCTAGGAAACAGATCATGTACCTGGAGGATCGCGACCAGGGTCTTCCGCGCTTACCGAACAGCCTAAATAGACGCTTCTTTGGTTCTAGCAAAGGTGCATTCCCTGAGATTTGCTCACAAGCGAGAGACGCAAAGCATCTCTTGACGGTGATATATTCTTTAAGGTGGCAATGAGGAAAACAAGGGACGGTGGATTAAGGCTCTTATACCGAGCATAGTAGCATGATACGTAAAACGTTATTTTGTTACGCTACACAGGTGTTAACAGGTCGCGACCAGTTTCAAGTCGTATATGGTCAAGGTTAAGACGCACAGACAGATACGTGTGTTCTATGCGATTCCGGGGAGTGCGATGACGTGAAGTTCACCGTCCAGCATTGCGCCGCCCTGAGTTTTCCGAGGAGCCGCTCGTTGAAGACATTAGTTTTATAAACGATAGAATCGGCAAAACTCCCCTTTCAAGGCTTCGAGGTAATGACATCAAATTTCGAGCTAAAAAGGTGGGAAAGAACATGGGTTTAGTGGGCTTGCGAGTCCCACATTTGTCTGTAGAGTATGTGGGACTCGCAAGCCCACTAAATCCAAAAGTGTATCCCTAAAACCTCCCATATAAAAGGCAATGGCCTGTTATATGTATATGATGTAAAACTGCATAGGCACAAATAGCTTAATTCAGGAAATGGCAAGATATCGACGTTTTTGGCGTCTGCCAAACTAGTTAAATACTTTAAAACAAAATTAAATGCCGTAAAACTGCAGTGATTCCCCTTTACGGCGGAAAAAGCAAGTAAGATGATTAAAGGTTTAAAAACGACAAAGATTGAAGAGATTCGGTCAGAATGGGACTTAAAATAAGCAATTCAAGGAAAGAAAGATGCCACTACTAGCTCTTGTTTTTCTCTACATGCTTAAAAGCGGATAGATTCCGGCACAGTGAAATATTGCCCATTTACGGTGATTTCTAGCGGAAAAAGGACTCCTAATTTTTCATAGCAAGGTACCGCGTAGAAGAACAGTTTTTACAAGCTACTGGCGCTACCCCTTACGCATAGGAATGTTTCGTGACGTGAAGCTCAATTTAGACAACATAGCAGAAAATATCATCGTACTCTGAGAATTAAGCAGGGCGTCCAGATTCTCAATGTCACGTTTGTGGACTGTCGTTGGAATTCGGAACTTCGAAAAATCGCGCGAATTTATATATGTTACTATTGATTTGGCTTAAGATACAACATCGTCTAGTCATTTTATTCGCACGTTTAGGAAAGTCCCAATTACCGGCGGCAAAACTTTCTTCGAGATGGGCTGTTGCCGATAAGAATGCTAAACGTTATCTACGTCCCACAATTTAGCCATTCTATGCAGGGCACGTCCAAAGTTATAAAGCGTTATAGCTAATCAGCCATCAACTTATGTTGAACTAGTTAATTAGTTCCTCAGGTGGTGCTTAGAAAAGGCTCACGTCTGATCCCGCAACACGAGTGGTTCTATTGCTAAGTTGAACTATGCGAATTTGCAAAGCCACAAGGCTCCTTTGAGAATGTGTGCACCGACCCGCCAATCTAAGTTCACTTAAAAATCTGCAGTACAACAGCAAACATATAAAAACAGCACAAATGCCACCATCATGAATGCGGCAAATCAGGCTTCGCGCATCGTTGAGTGCATCCAAGATACGCACGAAAAGAAACCGCGCTTCGTTGAGTGCACCAAATGATGTTCAGGGACCTTAGGGCTATAGTTTGATGGCCAGTTCTTTACGCAGATTCTGTAGATGGGTGTATCTTATTAGCCTCAAATCGTGTTGCAGTACATGCTCGTTTTCGTTGTGGAGTCTCGCCTGACTGACAGTTTTAGATGGCATAACGCCGAGGTGTGGTCAAGTTTAACAAATAGCACAGATGCGATATTGAAGCGGCGGTGACTTAGGCGGCTAACGCAGGTTTGAAAAGAGGCGTTGCCATGCCAACAATGGTTAGCAAAACAATCGCAAGTTCGAGTCCCGGCCTTGCTGGTTGTATTTGTTGGACGTAGTTGTGATTGTCCTGCTGCTATATACCTCTGCGGGAGAAAACCTATATAAATCCAGTAACGAGAACGCGATGACGATAGATGCATTCAGACGATATCGTGCCATAGGCAACTTAGCCCATTACAAACGTCTAAAATGTAGTTGTCAGAGCGTTTAAAAAGAAAAAACCTCGCCCGTATACTCGCGTACGGTGGTTATGATTAATATCACGGAACAAGATTCGATTTATAATAAGAATAAAATCTTGCGAAAATCAGGACTTTTTTTTGTGTTATCAGTTTGATGCGTTTACTAACACAGCTATAACAAACCTACAAAGCCAACATACCTACAAAAGTGCTTTCAAGGGTGTCGTGGACGATACATCTATGTAGCAGCTTAGATGTCACCGTCCGGTGTTACCAGCTAAATTGCGCGAGAGCGATTTAATGGGCGTTCCTTAAGCACCTACATCATTACGCTGTAAAGTTGCTAGCTTTAGTTAGTGCTTAATAGATAAATAACAAAATTGGAAGTACCGCATTTCGTTAACAAAATACCTTTGTGGTGATATAATTTCCGCCTATTGTGCCGCTCTAAGCACCCTTAATATAAAATGGACATATGTTCATTTAGGTTCACACACATACACATGTCAAACGAATAATATATTCACCCATTCATCTATCATTTTCATTTATTCATCTATCATGCCATTCGTGTGTCTTTTATGTTTCTTTTTAAGTCATTTATTCCTCTTCATGCATGCACTAAGGTAACGTGGTTATTTTTATAGATATGTTATAAATCCTGCTAAAGATCCTCAATTCTATGTATGAGATTTAGCTAACGTTCAACGTGTGCGGAGTTGTTTAACAATTAAAAATGGCTAACCCATGCTGTCTAATTTGACACATTAAGAACTATTCGGTATTTAACAATCTTCTTCAGTTAACTATTATTTCTGCATGCTAAGTTAAATATTGTAATCGTCATTACTGCTACTTAGGCCATACAATTATGGAAATACGGCCACCCGAACGGGCTTCTGTGCTATTCAAGACTCGGCGATGCGGAACTCGCTAGCATGCTTGAGGAAACATGTAGACGTGCATTAGAACTCAATAGGCGAAACCCTCGCGCACGGAACCGGTGAACAAGCCTCCAATCGAGAGAGGTTAAAAAGCAGCCGCTACCAGCAGCAAATCCTGAGAAAGCAACCTTCCACAGTGGAGCGATGGACACTCATATCAAGGCTGTATCTGCCTCCTTTAAGAAGAGAGATGACTACACTATTAAAGCCGAGAGGAAAATCGTTCGCCTACTAGTCCTGAGCGAAAAGAGCCTCTTCCGTTTAGCTATGTAGACGAGAGGGACCTACAGCTTTTATTGATGGCAATGGCTGACGTAAAAACTCGTCAGCAAAGACCAGACAATTACTAGCCTCTAAAGCAGTACGAACAATGGGCCTAAATGTACGTGCAATTTGCCGGATAGCGCCTAAAATTGGTTTCTATCCCTACTAGGGCAAAGCGATCCGTCCATCGAGGTAAGTACCGACCCACTCCCAGAACTCACTTCTTTCTAACCACCAGAAGAATTAATAGCTGCAGAAATACACACTCTTTAAGGAGGAGGTCTTGTATTTTCATGTGCCTTTGCTAACCAAAAAGCAATACGCAAACCTCATGCAAAGTAAATGGCCTGCGCGCACCTATACTGCCACTAGCCTCAGTAAAGCAAACATCCTAGGTAACACGGCTCTAATTAGGGCTTTGTTGCTGTCACAGAGGTCCGACAAAGACGGTCACCTCATCGACCGACTACCGATCGCCACAACTCGCCAAACTGCAAGATGTATTGCCAAGGAAGAAAGGCCATCTTACTGCAGAATCAGGATATCCTGACAATAAAGGAGGATGCACTGCCAATGTTAGACGCTAGTATGTATGTAGCCTAGAAGGACACTGCGACGCAGTGCCCAGTATACAGGCAACAGGTCACACACCTACAAAAAAACCGCGAACAAAATTGCCAGTATTTTTAGAGTACTGCAAACATTCCGATGTCCTAGTCTACTCGGTGTGCCCTTCTCGACCTTATGGGAATACGAGGACTTCATCGATGACTAAGGCCTCAACACAAACACCCGCTGTCACCGAAAGGCGATTGTGGGAGGGGAATTTATTGCGACACAGTCTTTAGAAAAGCAGCTCCTTACCAAAGAAAGGAGAAGATCCTCCTAGAATTCGGCAATCCGGGCAGATCTACAACTCATAAACACCCCAGAATGTTCCTTTGACAACGACATATCAACGTTAGATTTGATGTTTGCGTTAAAGGAGTTAACCTTAGATTTAATGTCTGCGTTAAAGGAATAACCGACTAAATAATCCACGAGTATCAAGAAACCCTACCTGACTATCTCTACGTAAATCTTTGTCAATTTAACATCCGTCCAACCCCTTCTTTATACACAACGGCAACGCTTTCCCAGGCCAAATTACACACGTTTACAGAAAGCGTTAAAATGAAAAATAGCTTATTTTATTGGATGCTCGGCAGTGAAACATTTCTGCAATACTAGACAAAGCCTGCTGGACAATCGTCCTCCGTGATACTGGTGAACTAGCCAAATCCCCGGAAAGCGGAAAACTGGTCACGGCTTGCGACAAAAGCGCACGCAAAGAGCCCTACATAAGGCAATTAGGAATAGTAAAATTGACCATTGGAACTCATTGCGAGTGGAGGTCGAAGCAACCCCTTGGAGCAAAGTGTACCAGATCGTGTGTAACGAAATGCGCCACGCACAGCCGGCCCTACCAGCAGAAGTAGCCCAACCGGCTATAACTACACTTATATTGCAAAGGCTTTTATATATATATATATATATATATATATATATAATTTTACCCAACCTGGGTGTTAGTACATCATAATAATATATAACTACGTATTACTACATACGGCTATAACTACGCTTATATTGCAAAGGTTTATATATATATATATATATATATATATATATATAATTTTACCCAACCTGGGTGTTAATAAACCATAATAATATATTGCAAAGGCTTCGGCCGCAGCCAGTAAACTTCAGACCACATCTTCGAGCCAAGTTCAATCTAGGAGACCAGAATCGTAGCCAAACTCATACTACCAAGGAAAGTACCGGGCCTAGATGCGGCCCCTCGCAAGAAGTACTCATACCACTCAAGGCAAACCCTCGTTGTCTGATCATCCTCTTAGAAGTCAAAAAGGTGTTTACGATTTCGTGGGACGCCATAAACAAAGCACTTGTAAACAAACGAGTATTTCCTCACTACGTATTCTAGCGTCGTACCTGAACGACCGAGCATCTACAAAGGCATGAACTATGAGGTCACACTGGGGTCTTCGAATGTTCTGTGCTGAGAACTAACCCTGTGGAATACAACCTACGATCGAGTACTTAGACCCACACATCTGCCGGGAGTGCATTACGTCGCCTACGCACATAATCTAGCACTGATCGTTGCCGGCTGTGACGAGACTCTGCTCGAAGAAATAGCCAACGGAGCCCTGGCGGATGTCCAACAATACGTCCACACGCCATGGGTTAAATTGGCTTCACAGAAAAATGGAAGCAATTATTTTAAACGGCCTGAAGGATCCGGCCTCCACAGGATCTAAACTTTCGCCTGGAAGGTCAACCAGTAACACCCACGCCCATGGTTAACTACCTGGACGTGAGTATAGATAGGGCTTTCACATAAACACCTTATTTGCGCTATGCAGCAAAAAAGCTGCTAGACTCTCAACAGGGCTGCGAAGAATCTTCCCGAGGACCAGAAGAGCAACCGTCTTTTAGTATCAGTACTAAATACCATCACTCTATATAGCGCACCCTTATTGGCAACCAGGGTTACAACACGCCGCCTCCTCAACAAGACCTAAAGACCTTTGGGGCTCAACATCGCAAGAGCAAGTAGCAGGGCTTTATAGCAGACATACAAATCCTCTATAGATATATTCTCTGAGACCTATCAGCAAACGAACTAGCTTCAACAAACCCTCCACCCGGACGGGAGACATATTAATCAGCAAAACAGACACTCTAAGCAAACGGAGCGAACAATGGGAAGCAATCCAGCCTAGCCATCTCAGACACTGGTCAAAATCAATACAGCCTTAAATACAGCTCGCTTACCTTTGCACTTGCGCTAACTGCTAAAGAGTCACGGTGGGTGCTTTTAGCAGTTTCTACACCGTATTGATAAAGTTGTTGATGTATGTGCTTTTTTTAATACTGATAGTTCTAATGAGCTACTGTTTAAGAACCTAAGACTGGAAAATGCCCAAATGTGACAAGCCCTTGTAAAGGCGCCCTTTAAGAATCATAAATCGTTTTTAGGGTAAGAAGGTTTAGAAGGTTTGGGGTGAGAAGATGCGCAGAATGTGTCTATTAAAAAACGCCGCAGTAAGTCAAGTAGCCATAATTGCAAGACAAAGTTGCCCGGTTAAGTAATCTCGAGAAAACTGCACTGCGGCCACCCTCGCCAAGAGAAGATTTGAATGGGGTTGTGAGTCCCACTCGCTGCTGGATGGCACAGCATGTACATACTAAAGTGTGCACTTCTCCATTGCTTACCTCGTTCTTGCCGGTGTGCCTCTGCATTTAGTGAGTGAGTGGCTTATGGCTACAACCAGAATACAAGGCCAAACTCAGAACCTTTTGGTCCAACCTAGCGCGTAAAGTAGAGGGGAAAGTTCTTCAATTAAAATAATACACAAATCCGCAAAGAATCTGACAGCGTGGCTAATCTTGCACTGAGGTCCTAAGTGCAGCATCAACAAGACGATTCGTCGAATTTTAAAATGATAGTTAAAGAAGCCCTATTTCTCCGGTCAGATTACACGCGCCTTTAAACGTTAAAGGTTTTTTGTATGCACGCGCATATCTACGTATACAATGCGTCCACTAAGTAAGTTTTAGAACTCAATGTTCCGTGCGAGAGTCAGGCACAAGATCTCGGCGTAGATTGTCCTTACGTGAGTTTAGCAGTGTACGAGAGGACAAATACGCAGTAGCAATGCTAAAGACGTCTGCAAAATAGAGACGCTTTTGTGAGTGACTAACCTTTATGCAAAATACACACGCCTTTTTAGGTGAAATAAATATCTGATAGTAATAACAACAAATGATAACCAAGTCACACTGTTTATACTATCTAGTTCCAAGTTTCAAGCAAACGCGACGTTTATGTTGCGTGTGACAAATATTTGTCAAGTCAGCATTTGTCGCAGACATGGACAACACGAATTCAGTATCGTGATTAAGCATTTCTGTTTCAAGACGTGGACGGCTGCGCAAAGCCCAGGTAGATGAAGTTTACGGGGACCCTGCACCAGCGCTGTTAATCATTTGTTTTTGGATTTATTAATGCAAACAATGGGCCAAAACGGCCATCTACTAGATAATTTTGTGTTGCGTGTGATTGAGCAGAGTTGTATCAAACTTCATCATCAAAATTGAACAATGGCCCCGCTCACAACGCGATTACCGTAAAGCACTCTTTGGCAAAAAGTAACAGTTTTCGAGTCCTCGGCTCTTTATACACCCGACCTATCATCCACCGACAATTTTCTCTTACCTTATCGACTTTGTTGCAGGCATTTGAAAGAAGATTTCAACGTTCAACGGTTCCATTAAGTCAGCAAAAACTATAGAGCCGATCAAACAAGTGCGTCGGCCTAAGAAAGATGCGGTAATACTACAGAGTACAACTTTGGTATTCTATAGCATTCTCTAGCACCGTTTTAACCCGCACATGAATTATCCTGTACCTGAGCAACAATCTACTCTCACGTCAGCGACGTCAATGTGGCATGATTGCGTGCTTGACTTTGAAGATTCAGACCTGCAATGCCGCCAAAAAAAACAATATATATATATATATATATATATATATTTATGAAGTGTTCTTGTTTTATATTTATTTTACTCTCCCTCACAACTTTTTTTTGTAGCTAAAGATCTGATTTGCTTTATCATGGCACGCAAAATAGCTCACTGACGTGGCGTGAGAGCCGTTCGTGTGATGATCGCTGACTATGGCCTCGAAATGGTCGGCGTAAAGCAGACAGCCTTTTCGATCCGACTCACGTTTATTCGCACACAAACATGGCTGCTGTTCACACGCCATAAGGGCATGGTGTCGTGTTAGGATATAAGAAGCAAACAAAATAGTACAGGCATTCAACTTTTCTAAAAGACTCAACATTTACCCGTCCCAGCCGGCTTGTACTCTTAGATATACATATGCACCTATCGATGATCGAGAGTCACCATTTAGCCACTACACATATAAACGAGGTTCGGTAACAAACCGCGCAGAGTGTATCCGTGTGCTTTCAGAACAATAGAGACGATTGTTTCTATATATATATATATATATATATATATATATGAATGAACTGATTTGGCGATGCCTTTCAACTTGGCCGTCAGCACAGAAGGATTGTCGTCGGGCCCGGCTGAACGGCGAGCTGTGCAAAGTTTATCAGCATGTGCCATTGACAGTTCGTTGCTCGACGGGGACAAGCCAATTCGTCCACACGAACAATGCGTTGTTTCAGTCTCGTTACGGGTGTTGTTGAGCAACATGGGTATCTGTTGCTGCTTCTTGTGCTCTACCTGATCGCATCGTTGGCACCCGTTGTATCCGCCGAAGACAAAAAGGTTTGTAAGAGTTGGTGTTGCTCTTTCCCTAAACTTAAGAACTTCCCCAAACCTAGGTTACTTAGGAACCACGAGAAGAGACGAACACTAAGCGGTGATAAAACTCAGATACTTTGCTTGAGGATAGTAGAGATGCGCAGAGATGTGCGACGGCAAACTCTAGATGTGCCTTACAGTAGGGAGTGTTTGGAAGTTAAGACAACTTTGTTCATTGCTGGTGCTGCTATTATATAAGAGATTATTCTTAGCAGAGCTGAATTTTGCAGCATCAGTTCCTGGTAGGTATTCCTTTCTGCGCCACAAGATTACTCCGAGCAGATGTGTGCTGATGTTTTCTGAGGCTGATCATTCCGCTATGCCATGTCATTCCAGCAGCCCGTGCTCAGTACCGTTAAGCATCATCCATACCAAAGCAGCAGTGGGATAACCATATTGTATGTTAAGGGAACATTTTGCAGCAGCTGATTGGTAAGGGATGAGGACCCCCATGTTCTCCATAGCCATAGGGATAAGCACATGGTGGTTGAATGGTTGAGTACTCTCGCGCTTAGTTCTGTCGCCGTTTATAGCGTATACTGACGATGTTCTATGAGACGCCAGGCGGAAGTCAACGCCTCGCCCATGCTAAACAGTAGAAGGACAAAATAGGTCCGAATGACGCCCCTCACGCCAAGCTAGTCCAGTAAGTTCCTTGCTTTAAGGCGCCTCCCGCCTCATCATTATTAAGCAGAATCGAAGGTGTTGGAGATCAATATTGCCAAGCACTTAAGTACGCATTCTGCGCCGCGAGAGTAAGAAAACTCGTGTGGACCCAGGCGACACCGCCGCAGCGTGTACGAGCGTTGGGTCGAAGTCTGAACTTATGCGTTCGCTATTGCCGTCGAGTAATATGCTTACGGGACTGGAGGCGAAAGCGTGGAGGAATGTTCCTGACCCCACTTGTGACACTGCGAATAAGTCAAGTCAAGTCAAAAGCACCTTTATTCAAGGGTCATATATGCCTAAGTATACATTGTTTTTAACAAAATCTTTAACCTCTGAATATAATTAGAACATACATCAGGTCTGTCGACTTCGCAGACTTCGTGGAACTCTCCACGAGAATGTGTTGTTTATCTTCACTGAGCGCGCAACTTCCAGTGATCTAACATTCACACCACTTCGCAGTCCATTATTTATATGTTTAAACATGGTCTGGTCAGTCCCGAGACAACACATTTTTTTTAATACAGCGATAGATCACCTCGTGCGTGTAATGTACGTATTGGCACAAGAGATACGCTTTCACGAGGAATATTACATATTTTCGATATCCGTCTGATAAATTTGGCCTGTACCCTCTCAATGGCATTTATATCTTTTGCCAAATAAGGAGCCCAAACCTGGCTGCAGTAGAGGAATTTGGGTAATACTAGACTTCTGTACAAAGTCACATAGAAATCAGGATTTTTTCAAATGAAGCATCTAAATATGGTATTACATAGTTGTGAAGCAGAAGCAACGGTGGCAGTAATATGTTGAGAGAAGTCTAATTTGGGGGTTACAATCACACCAAGGTCACGAAAAGATTTAACTACTGGTATTGCATCATTAGCGAGTGTATACAGTGGCGAACTGCCATCTAACGACACCACGGCACATTTAGGCACAGATATTTGCATCCATTCTCACAACACCAGTTTTTAATGTTATTAATTACTAGTTGAATAATACTTGTGGAATTGTCGACTGCTGAGTATATTTTTAAATCGTCCGCAAATAAGAGATAAGTGACACCTTCTGGAATCACTGTTGGGAGATCGAGGGCGTATATTCTAAAGAGCAGGGGCCCAATGCACGATCCTTGCGGCACCCCTGAGGTGCAGGGGAGGGGGTCACTTACTACATTACCAACTTTGACGGTAAAATTTCGCCCAGTAAGGTATGCTGACACCCATCGACAAGTTGTGGAGTCAAGGTCAATACTTTCTAATTTTTGTAACATAAGTTTGTGATTCACTTTATCAAATGCCTTTGATAAATCAAAATATATGCAATGAAATGTTCTACGATTATTTATGTGTAGACTCCAATCGTGGACCATGGATATAAGTTGTGTCCCTGTAGAACGCCCCCTGGCAAAGCCATGCTGATTGGCGTCAACATAACCGGGCTCTTACGGCCGTTTCAGCGTCGTTCGACAGCAAACACAGCAACGATTCGAACATAGAATTTATGATTGCACTGGTTTACCACTGTGTTAGTTTATATATATATACGCAACCATTTTATACAAACTTAAAATCTAGTTTTAATGTGGCCTTCTCGAGTTGTTAATCTAGTTTTATTACCGGATTACCACGACAATCTGCGACCATCTAGCATATATTTGCGGCAGTCAGCATAAAGATGGAAGTCTGCCCAGGCAACGCATGAGTATGTCCAGGCGGATCAAATATTTATATGCAAGTTAGCGGAAACCATGTTTAGGTGTGATCGTGGACCTGAATCCTAACAATCCAGGCAGCGTACGTAAACAGCATGCGTACGTGCTCAAAAACGTCAACATAATACACTTGCGCCTATATATATATATATATATATATATATATATATATATATATATATGATGTGAAATATTGTATACGCCTGCTGTGTCAAATACATTCTACTACTAAATAAAATAAATATCTAAGTAAGGGGAATGGCACCTTAGTGTCTGATGATGCAAATCGTGTTGGGCGACATTTCCAGGACAACGCCGGAGCTATGACGCTTGCTGAATTCGGCCTGAAGGCCACCAAAGTAGCCGCCATGAAGCTGATAAGCTCCATGAAGAACTCCAAGGACTAGCGAGCGGCGGCGGTGTGCGGCCTACCTTCAAGCCCAAACACACAACGAGGTCATATTTGGCTTCGTGCTCCAGCTCTGTCTCATGGCGAGGAGAATTCAATAGCGAGACAACTAGCCTAGATCACCTTCGCTAACCTAGCGCTCAGCCGGGCGTATGCAGTAACGCTAGCTAATTGCAGCGTAGGGTGCTAGTTACGGGAATAATAGCAAAAACTACGCAAATAAATACCACGGGTTTTGGTACATATATATATATATATATATATATATATATATATGGTCATCGGCTGATAAGAACGTTCGACTTGTGCGCGCAACACCAGGCGGGGGGAGGATGAGGTCGAGACCCCTCGATATTCTGCCAGCAGATGTTCGCAATGCAATGCCAACGGAGAGAGAAGCTAATATGCGTCACCCTTTAACATAAATGTATACAAGTACCCGCACAACATGGTAAAGTATAGTCACATAAAGTGTGTGCACGACCACACATAAGGTTAAATGTACGTACGATGCATACGATGTGCCAACGATAGGATATCAAGTAAATGTTCCGCAACAACAGAAAATGTACGCTAATAATCTAGGGGCAGTAGCTCGTAGCCATATTTTCCTATAGTAATAAATCATGTTCCGTTATTTAGACATAAAGTGCATACTAGATTAGGGCATGATGTAGGTATGATTCGAAGTGCTTCCGTTGTCCAGCTATATGACCAGTAGTTAGACGAGGCAACAGCAAAGTCAATTTCCAGGTAACTTATTACATTATTATCATGGCTTCTGAGACCTCACACATTTCTAGGAGATGTACTTAACCGCTTCAAATAAAGTTGGTATTGCCTTTGTCGCGACAGTCTCTCACAGTAAGATCTGTATCGTAATAAGTGCAAAAAGATGTGCCGCCGTTAGTGAATTAATTCGTTCAGTTCATAAGAGAGCGAGCTCCTCCTAACAAGATCGGTAATCATGTATCATCGAGAATCATGGAGTTAAACGTGAGTATTCGAAAGGCGACGCCCAGTTCACCCGCTACTCTTGGTTGTCATATGGCGAGGCTCCAGTGCGGATACAATGAGATCCTGGAGAAATCTAAGGATGTTATGCAGCATTTTCGCACGGGCGGATCCAGGCAATGGCAAACGCCTTGTCTTTAGCAGTAGACCTCAAGGCTGGCTCCTCCAACATGACTGCACCCGGGATACCTACCCCTCTTTCGAGATTGGCAGTATATATATATATATATATATATATATAATCATTTATTTATGTGTGACAAAGTATACAATTGTGGTGTAAGAACATGTGCACAACCCGCTCGGGGCAAAACTCAAGGTGTTAGGTCCAGGCTTGGGCTGGTCCACCTAGCCAGGGTACCTCTCACCGAAGCGGCATTCCCCCTCTGAACGTCTAATGAGAGACGTTGTAGTAGATATTCGCCTGCCCTCTTGTCTCCTGTAGCGAGTGCCAGTTTTCTCCCGACGTCGTTGAGCAGTTTCTTCGTGAGCACTCCAGGCCCGCCCAATGTCTCGAATGCGAGAGGTGAGGACAGGTGTGGGTAGCCGACACTGGAGTACTTTCTGCACTTGGCTGCCTCCGCCAGGGCTACCGCGTGTCCAGGGCGGGCTGCGCCCGTACCGACCATTGAGGGGGCTAAAGAGTCGGTTACGGTCGCGTCCCATACCAGCATTTGGCCCCGCTCGAACGGAGTCAAGGTCATACCATCTGGTCTCCTGGCATCATCTCTGACTAAGCCAGACGGCTCCAAAATGCATGGGTAGCCTGCCGATCGCAACCCCCTGCTGAATGTCTCATTCAGGGCTGAGTGGCGCGCGATTCTACTTGAACTTTGGGGACAGGAAAGTCCGTGGTGGCCTAGGGAATCGACCTCGTCACCGCATCTGCACCGGTGTGGGGAGACTAGCTCTGCTCCCAGCCTCAACCCGACTAGTATGCGAGTGGACTCGTCGTCCAGGAGGGTGCCTAGCTGAGGGCTTGGGAGGGCCTGCAGCCATGCACCTGCACCCGGTGAAGAAACTGCCAGTAGCCTCGCTTTGTTGGCGGCCGTAGTTGTTCGGTCCCATAAGCCATTCCAACGACCGTTGTTTGCCAGCTCTGACCACGCGCGCTGAAATGAGGGGGTCTCCGGTAGAGACCCACAAAATGCAATGGCATCTTCCTGAGTTCGTTCAAGCGTAGCTCGAAAATTTGAAACTGCTTCGGGGTCCAGATTAGCTTCAACGCCACTCGTCGCCGAATGCAAGGATGCGATGTGTGCTGCGATTGCAAGAGAAACTGCTTCAGGCAGGCCCAGTCCACCTCTGGCTACCGGTAAGGCGGCTTGAACTAAGGGGTCGTTTCGCAACCGCAGGTTAAGTATAGATTCCAACGCCAGGCCTAGCTTCAAGTTTATTTCCTCCAACTGGGGCGAGAAGGCTGAACACTTGATTCCCCTGAACAGGTAGTTTAGCCTTGACGCAGAGAAACATGCGCGCAGAAGGTACAACCCCCGGTGAGCGCCAAGCTGGGCAAGGCGATTGAAGCCGATCTCGAGCTTTTCTCTTTCTTGTTCGATTTTCGGTCCAAGGTGGCAAGAAAACAGGGGTACCCCGAGGAGGTCCAAGTCGTCGCCTGTTACGCGGCACCCCGGAAGAAGATCCCGTAAAGCGGAGATATCGGCTGTACCTGAGCCGATAATGTGAACCTCACACTTGGTTGGGTTCAGCTCCAGACCACTGCATGTAGCGAAACTTAAGATCTTCTTTATGTCCTCACAGACCGTACCAATGTTGCCTGCGATGACCCCGTCATCTAAATACCAAAGGTTGAGTGGACTCTCGAGTGAGTTCACCAAGTCCTTAACGGCAAGACAGAACAGAGGGGGGGGCGAGGGGGTCTCCTTGCTGAACCCCTACAGCCGAGGTGAGCAGTGCCGAGGGTAAAACTAAGTGCGACGAATCACCGTAGGCCAATTTCACTTGGTGATAGATGCCAGGGGCCTCATCTCCGACCACTCTCAACAGGTGATTCCTTTTCACAGTGTTAAAAGCGTTCTTAAAATCAAGCTTAACTAGCACGGACGGATCGATTCGAGAATCTATAAAAGCCCTGGTGGCGTGGATCATTATTTCAGCACCCCCCTTGGTGTAAAAACCCAACTGGTGGGGCCCAATTGCTAGGTTGATAAGATCTCTAGAATCCCTCACTGCTAATTTTGCCGCGACCCTACGTAGTACTGAAGAGCAAGCGATAGGTCTGAACGAGCCGTCTTTCTTCTTCAGCGCAAACAGTCTCGCTCCGAAGATGAGGGGACACCACCTTGGATGCGGGGCTCCCCATCGCAGTAGGTCAATTACCTTCGCTAGGGCCTTACTAAGTGTGTCGGATGAGCAGCCGAGAGTCGGTGACAGAAGGTCCTGTAGGAGTCGAGGTCTCATAAAATCCAGGCCCGCGCTCGAACTCTTTGCAAATGATCCGACAGCAAAACGAACATCCTCGGCCGACGTAGATAAAGGTAAGAGCTGTAAGGGTGGGGGAGACGGCCAGCACAAGTCCGGTTGCGCGGGGGGGTGTTTTTCCCGTAACGACGCTGCGGCCGCTGGCTCATCGACCATGACGTCATCAGATAGAAGAAGGCGGGCTGCTCCGGACACGTCCCCGTCCGATAGCTTGGCTGACACGGCCCGCGTGATCGACTGATTTTGCTCAGCATTACCACCCGACTCTCCTGCCGTGAGCAGGGGAACCAGATCTGTAAGCCGAACGCCGCGTCGAAACTTCAATAAGTTCTTTCTGATGACCACTGCTAGAGAGCGTGTATCCCTGCAGCCTATTGGTAACCTCAGCACGACTGGAGCTATATATATATATATATATATATATACATATATATATATGTGTGTGTAAACAAAGGCAGTTTTTGTCATAAAGCAAAATCAACTCGCGAAGCAAGACCTGGTGGGAGCGTATGGACGGCTGCAAAAGACTGCCGTCGCTGTTGAAGAAGATACGTACAATAATAAATTGTACGAGTATCCAAAAGAAACCAGATTATTTTCGAATGTCGCCATATTGCTGTAAGAAGCCTAAATAAAGCTAAATATACTCAAAATACTGCATACTGAGCTAAGACTAATTGTACCCGGCATGATTGTTCGCTTCACAGAACAGGACTGTCAATAGAGCTTGCAAATTCTAGTCAGGAAGCGAAAGCCGGTAAGAGCGCTTATACTCTCAAAAAAATCATGTGAAGCAACGATTCTCAAAACTCTAGCATAATCTGACTGATGTTCAGTGAAACTCGACTGTCGAATAAAAAATATTTTTCATTTATAGTCGATGAATGTTTTCGGCTTGCATTGTGCAGTGCCTATAAACAAATAATTTTGAACTCACTGCAACGTGGTACAGTCAGTGCAGAAATGTACCTTGTCCAGCTAACCTTCGTAAAACAAAATCGTACGCTATGGCAGCAAGAGTCAAACGTACACCAATTACTAGTAAACGTACCAAGACTATAATTTGCCGTTTTCCCTCAGCCAAGTCAAGAGCTCGAACCTAGGCGCCACCCGCCGAGCGAGAAAACACAGCATATAATAGTACTACAAAAACTATTCATGGAATTTCATCATCATTAAACTATTGCTTTCAAATATAATTTATTTGTCAAGATTCTTTGTATTAGAACATAATATGTAGTTGGTTTCTGTTTTGCTCCTTCTCAACGAGAGAGAAAGTGTAGTGACCTCCTCTGAAAATGTAGAAACACAAATTTGGCATTGTGAACTATCAACCTAGGTCAGGTGCGCGCAGCAGTAGGAGCCGGTGCCATGGTAGCTGTAGATGCTAGACGAACCTTTATAAAAACAGGTACTGGCACGCAAGTCCTTGTTAAGTTAGACTTTCGTGACGCCTTTAATGGCCTTACGATCGATGAGAGATGAACAAAAAAGCGCCCATTTTGCGAAACTTCTTGGTAAATAAAGATGATTTAGAGATCTTAGAAGCTCCAATCAGAGTACAAAAGAATGCATCGGCTCATGAACAGGAAACGAGAAATCTTTACTAATTGGCGCCCTATTCCGCACACGACACACATGCTTAGAGAGCCAGGACGAATCACCGCACTAACGTGAGAGATTTCTTTTAAAGATTTGCTTGAACTGTTAAGAGAGAACTGTTAAAACTTGACTTAAAGAAAGACACATGGGATCATCATATATTGAAGTAATGAGGGATATAATGGAATCAGCACGGCTGTAGATTTATCACTAATCTGGTGCGCAGCCTCTCTTAACCAGTTCGGACTCATTGCGGAGTCGTTGCTGTCAGTGGAGCAAGGCCAGCAACTCAACATCAAAGACGAAGCAGAACATTGCAAATGTGAGGCTGAAAGTGAAGTTTAAACTGGACCCTGGTCCTTTGAAAGAAAACATCAACTAATGCTTGGTAGAAAATCGTTTTAGTACGGAGATTGCGTTGAGAATCGTAGGCCTAGATTCTGCCCCAAATAAACGCAGTCCACACAGTTAACACATCAATCCATCCGCAATACTTTCTTCATGGTCACTGCTTCATGGACAGGATCTTCCCTTCGTGAACCGTTACATTGCTCTTTCCATGGCGGTATGCCATCTACCTGCGAACCTCGGAATACGGACGTTGGTGACAATAAAATACCGAATGAAGAAACATATCCATTGTGGTTTCTATAGATCCATAAGCTTGGCCCAGAGCGCTGCAGTTAGGCCAGAGCGTAACTGTCTCGCATTTAACGCATAGCACCGGGTGGGCCGTAGAACACGCAGTAATTGCACATTTGCAAACCTATGTGGAGATTGCAACTTTTTACTATTTAATTAAGCAAAGTTACGAGCATTCCTATATAAACTACCACAACTAAAGAGAGAAGCCGGAAAAGCGCACCAAAAGGGCGAAATTATGAGACAACAGCCGTATCTTGCAATGTGTTAACGAGATGTACAATAAGTCATCATGCATGCTGTCGCTTTCTGATACAAGCCTCCACTCCTAATGTGTTCGACAAGAAACTCGAAAATCTGCGCTCGGATGTAGTCTCAAACGGTTCATCTCTTCGCATTCAGGCCTTGCCTCGTCCACTGCACACCATAAAAATCTTACGAAAGCGATAAGAACTCTTCGTGATGAGCACAAGCGTTAAGAATAGCCGGCCTCTGTTCTGCTACGTCAACTCGCCCCTTACCTGCCATGAGTCTATAAGCGAAGGCACGTTTATTGCTAGCACAATTATTATTCTAATGATAGGTCTTAATTCCTAGTTTATACGGTCAACGCTGCTGTAGCCTGGGCCTGTATCTGATACTACTGAGCGACGCAGATCGTTTCGGCCATAACCCTGGCCACGTCGTACGGATTGCAGTTGGACGAGGGCCTTCGATCCTCGAAGTAGCCTCGACCGGCATCGAAGACCGATTTTGGGATTCGAATTGAGCTAGTGCGGTCGGCGACTCCCCAGCTAAAGCTGTCCGCCTTTGGACAGAAAGAGCCGGCTGTCAGCTGGCGTTCGTTGTCGGCTCCTCCGCGCGGGTCCGACACAGCGCGGTGTTCCTTCACTCGGCGCGACAGCTTCTCGATAGCGTCATGAATCGCGCTGGAACATTGGCGACGATACAAGCGCTCGTTTAGAATGAACCCCACTCGTCCGCTGATACGCTACATGATCAAACTACACTGTGTCATCAGAGATACATTTGCGTATATATATATATATATATATATATATATATATATATATAAACGACATGATGTATTGGCATATGTCTCTCAACCGATACACACACACATATTAGTCATTAATGCTGCATTAATTCAGTATTTCGTTTTTAGTTCTATTTTCTCACAGTCACCTTTTGGAGAGAGATCTTTACTATTCATTTCTGCAATACTAACAGCTACAAGTTAAGACCTTCTACAACATAGTGAACAATTTGTGTGATTTTTGTTGCTGTTGTTGCGACAATAAAATGTATGTTAATAAAAAAAAGTTTTTGTTGCTAGACCTCCGCGCCCGTTGCTGTTTCTTGTTCTTCGTCATCCATATTTGTATTACTTTGCTTAGTCTGCTTTGTTTTAGCTAGGGCGGCTGCGTACCTAATGCCGCCCTCGGCGCGAGTGGCCGCCGTAGAGAAGTTCACGTGGCAACCGCTGCCAGCCCACGGACCTTGGACGGGCAGAGGGTCGAACGTCACGCAGACGCCAAAGTCTTCCGCACAGCGCGTAAGAATGTAGCGGGCGGCGATCATATGGTCGCCGATGGCGACGCCTTCGCACGGCCCCACCTGGAACTCCCACTGGGCCGGCACACATTCGGCGTTCGTGCCGCCAATAGCGACGCCGGCGTAGAGGCACGCCATGTAATGGGCGTCGGACAGAGGGCGTCCATAGGCTCTATCAGTTCCCACGCCGCACAGATAGAGGGAGCTCTCTGAAACAGATCACCAGCATTAATCCTCAAGAACGCCACGCAGTAATTAATGCACAGAGTGGACACGCTGCACACGGACCTGGGCTAGGTGATTTCGCCATATCCGTGCACGTAAAAACATCGCACCTCAAAAACACAAATGCCAACCATCGTTCAGCGGAATTCGGCGACAGTTTTTCAGGTATTGACGTGCTGCCCACTAACTGATAGAGCTGCAGGTGTAAAATCATCGTTGGCTGCAAATGGATATGCTAACAAGCGATTTCTGCAGTCGGTGGTGCGTCAATGATTTAGCCTAACAAAATCTGAAGTCGCCGCCGCCTGTTGCCATATAACTTTTTGCTCCAAGACGATCAATGGTGTTATTGTTGTTGGTGTTGCTGTTGTTGTTGTTGTTGTTGTTTTAGTCCTCATCATGAGCAATATTCTCGGTGAAGAATCGATGCCGATGATCTTCTAACAAAATAAACGATTCGCCTTAAGCTTTTAGCGACAATTCCTTATCTGCAAATCCATTGCACTTCCTCTACACTAGAACGCAAATGACGCCACTGTGTTCTTTACGTGCCACTTGGCTCTCTCTAACGTGTGCGCCAATTATACGAGACAGCTTTTTACGTCTCCTCGGGAGATACGCCAAGAAATCGTTGTCGCTGCTAAGAGACAATTATTTTGTGAACCACCAAAAAATGTGGCAAACAACCGCAGGCAATGTATCGCTAACGCTGAGAGCTACGTATTATACAACTCGGGACGATTGTTCACATTATTCGCTTTGCGCCTCTTCCTGTGCACTGGTCTGCGCGGCGCTTTGTATGAAACAGCCATATTTGTCGCTTATGAATACAGGTGTCTCTTAGTGTCCCTTAAATGCTCTATTACGAAGATGGCTGACATGTTTTAGTAGACGGCAATAGAGAGTGCCCCCTCCCCCCACCGAGAGAGAGTTGCCGAGTTGCGGTACGGAGTTGCGGTTAGGTGACTTCAGCAACGGGACGGTCTGAAGTACTAGGAATGCAACCCACCACATCAGCGCTATGTGCAGGGCGTGTAAAGCTATAGCTGTAAAGCCTATCGGCCAAGATCAAATCGTATGACGACCATTCCTTATCGTTATCGTCGTCGTCGTCATCATCATCACGATACAGCCAAGCCGGATTAGACGATTTCGACATGCACGACGAATTAAATAAATGGCCGACTAACGGCGGTCGCGTGTTCCGGTGTCGTCTGCTGGAGAGATAGCAGAGTATACTCACCCATGCCTTCTGTCGGATGGCCTGCTTTCGGCCAACCGTAAGGGTGTTTATCGAGGTCGAGTATGAAGAACTTCTGTTCCATGCCGAACTGCACCTGGTGTTCGGCGCACATCTCCATGACTCGTCGACATGCCTCGCGGTGTGTCGGTCCATACGCCTCACCATTGCGGAAGCATTCGCACACGACCAGCTTGTGCTGGCCTCGTAGAAACGGATCGCGGAACAGCGCCACGGGCACAAGATCGCCATCACTCTGCCGGAGATCGCCGTCCGAGGTAAACGCCCAATGGGGCACGTCTGATCAGTGCGTAAAGACGACAGATCATTAAGAGAGAGGCTCATATCGCGGCACGATATACATAAACACACACACACAGAGTACTTAATATATAAGTAGTGTGTTGAGTCTGGATATATGTGCATCAATGCAATTAACGAACCTTGTAAACCTATGCGAGGACAGTGTTATATAATATATATATATATATATAGGCCACGGAAACAAGTATATATAATATGTAGACGTACTAGTATTAACCTTCTTAAACTGAAAAAATATTCAACACGGAAGGATACAATATAGACATGATGTACACGCATGCGCATGCGTTTAACGTGCGGGACATTACAGTTTCACGTACCAATTGCAAACATTTACCAATATCGCTGCTATTAGTGGATAGATGGATCTATTATCCGCTTTGCATGTATACCTAATAACACCTAGGTAACCCTTTTTTCTTGGAGCAGTAGCATAAGCGAACATGTTGAGATATCTAGGGTTGTTTCTTCAGCAGTCCTTGTGACGGCATCATCTATTCTCAGTGAGCTATCGCTCAATGAAAACTCGATCAACAACAAGGGGCACCAAACTGGCAACACCTCGATAGATGACAACCATGAATTGCCCATTATCCTCCTAGACCACGCCATATGCGACGTTACTATTACGTCGCGAATCAAGCATAGTTGGCAATCCAGTACAGATTCGATTATCTTTCGATTCAAAGTCGCACGCAATGTGTCCTATAAGCGCCCTGATTTTCTTTCGAATTCACATAATTACACGTTGGCGGAAACTAGTTGTAATATACATACGGGTCTACGTAGATCTGAAGATGGTAATATGTACTAGGGTGTTAATGTGGTCCAGGACGTTGGAGGAGTACAGGCACAGTTAACCCGGCTTGTGTATACAGCCACATCACGCCGAATTGTTGACGATCGTTTACCTGCAACGGAAGTGGGTTCCTTGTCGAGGGTCTTTGATTTGGCGCAAATGTTTCCATGGCAGTTAAGAAAGACGTACGTGGCAATGACTTTTGATCCTGCCGGTTGAAGGTCAAGGTAGCGGCCAAGATGCGCATGCGTCAGCACCGTATCCATTGTGACGTCGCCTTAAACCAGTTTATAATATTGTGATCAAGTGCATTTATGCATACGTATGTCTATCAATCTCATTAATAAAAAACACAATAAAAAATCGTACAGTTTTGCTGGCCTGTGCTGTAACAGCTTTTATATTACAATCAGACACATACATAAATCGAAAGACAGTTTTTTTCTTACTTAGTTGAAAAAACATTTACTCAACCAATAACAGACTTTACTTTGTCGTTCCGTTACTGTTATTTAAGTGATATATTTCATTTAGATCTTATACGATTATGTCGCCTGTATATTATCGTATTTTTTGGTGCGAGTTTATTTGCTGAGATGATGAATCAGATGTTCTCAAACGCTTCTCCTAAAATAAAATCAGTGGAGTTAGTCTCGCGTCAAGTGCATATCTCTGATGTATCGTTATCATGGCTTATTGTTGTTGAAAATGTGAGTTTAAAAAGACCAATATTTTTCTGTTCGTTTGCTTGCATAGTACCGTTGTGTTATAATAAAAATGTTTAGCAACATCCTGAAACATGTCATACGTGTAAAGTCACCTTAATTCGCATTCTTTTTAACGCTCTGACAACCACATTTTAGACGCTCGTAATGAGCTAAGTTGCCTATGGCACGATATTGTCTAAATGCATCTATCGTCATCGCGTTCTCGTAGTGGAATTATATCGGCTTTCTCCAGCAGAGGTATGTAGCAGCAAGGCAATGACAACCACGTCCAACAAATTCAACCAGTACGACCAGAGCTCAAACTAATAGCGATGTTTTGCTAACCGTGGTTGCCATGGCAACGCCCCGTTTCGAACGGTGCGTTAGCCGCCTAAGACAACGCCACTACAATTTAAAACGCTTTTCTGCAAATTGTTGGTACTAAGAAAACTGGCTTGCAATGGTGCATACTACGGGTTGTGCACTGGATATGTAGTGAAATCGCAACGCTTGTGGGGCCACTGAATGTACTTCGAGTACTACTATATCGAAACTCTGCATACATATTCAGGGTGAACCAGGTTAGATGTGGAATGAAGTGACCACAAACTAAGATACCTTCTAATGATCTTTATTGCACTAAAATACTAGCCAGTTAATCTGCTTAATTCACTCGTTAAAACATGTATCTTGATAGTGGCATTCGAATTTTTTTTGCGGTGTAGCTGTGCCAAATGTAGAAATCTCGTGGTTCAAAGTAATCCGAGACCGAAATGTCGATGGAAGCCTCTGCTGTTACTCTGTGAGCATGTATCACTGTGATTTTTGCACAATTGGTTATAATAAATGCGTGAAATGTGACAAAAATGGGTGGCCCTATATTTTTTTCAGGGATTGTATATATATATATATATATATATATATATACATTGATACTTTGCATACATATTGCGCTCTCTTTCTTATATGCACATGCAGCGTAGAAAGAAAGCGTATCGGCAGTTTCGTTCTTGTCTGCGGACAGGTAAAATTACAATCTCACACCTTAAAGGTCATTTTGGTGGTGGTGTTCGAATTTGAGAGTACCAGCAAAACGATCAGTAGTTAGAACCGATATTAGAGAGCTGGACTGCGGGGCTGTGCGACAGCGGAGATTGCAAAGATGCGTGAAATTAATGGAGCACCTCAAAACAACTTGTTGATCAGTTTTGTGAGCTGGGCAAGTAGTAATTGCCGTACGACAGGTCTACCGTGTGCAAGTGTATTTTCGTATCAGGAAACAATTCGTCAGTCCCAGAGGCGGCTAGCCACAGAGCTTTTAGGTGCCAGATCGAAGCTTCGAAGTAATTGCATAATGTTATATGCAAAAAGACGCGCTTACCAACGTCAATAAGGCAAAAAGCTATAGTCCATGCAGACATTTTCTAAAGCACTTTTGGCATAGTGGCCATTTTGGCGTGTTGTGGGCAGATGGAGAACTGCACAGAACCTAATGATCTAACTGCTAACTTTCCATGCAGCAACGAGAAACTCTTCGAACAACAACAGCAGCAACAACAACAACAACGGTCACAACAACTCTACTTGTTACAAAGCCATTCCGCTGCAGTTAACCGCTCAGATGTACCACGCGGAAATCGCACGCAAACAAAATTACTGCGTTTTGGCTGGCCTATTCAAGGAATAACTTCAGAACGAAATCTTTACACTCGGCCATGAGCCACTTATGAAACAGGCTTGGCGAATCATGTTCGAGGATTGCATTACATGTATCACATGCCTACCCTCTGCTTGTTGTCTTCTATCGCGGATTATTCCAAAGTTTATTTGTGAGGTGGACAACGGAACACAACCATAGCGTTCTCGTTTAAAACATATCTTGACACTGTTAGTTTTGTCCTTGTAGTTCCAGTAATTCTGTTCCGTAAACGTTGTGCGTGCGTCGCAAATTCACCACAAATGCTCGAAGTGCCTTGTAAGTCGCTAAGCCTTTTGATCGCTATGTAAGCGATAGCACTAGCGCAAACCGGACTCAATCGTCTGACGACGATTTGTCGCATTGTAAGTCTAATACATTATTTTGAAAGCAGACTGTTCTACTTTAGTAAGCCTTGTTTAGAACATATGTATAACAAAAATAACGACACAAAATATGGACATCCCTTTCGTATGCTTTTCGCGATTGAAACCGATCAGGTTCTACATTCCTACTAATTACGAAAAAATGCTGCCTCATCTATTACTTTCTATCGTTTTTATTTCACTATCTTGTCATTTACTATATTTTTTTTCACTATCTTGTCACCTACCTAATATTCGGAAATGCCGGCATCATCTTTAACGCAATGAATAGATTTAGTCAGCACAACAACACCTGTATATAACTAGGCGCATTACTAATGACAGATTAATACATAGGATAGATAAAGATATATTATTAAAAATTATTATTAATACACTGACGCGGAAAGAAATTATCTACATAATGAACCACTGCATTTCTAGTGACTGAACGCTGATATATCATTTAGAGACCAATGCACTTGTATATATATATATATATATATATATGCGCATCCAACGTAATGCGGATACACCTGTTAAATGCATCGACAAGCTTGAAATGGCACCAGAGCCTTAAAACACTCATCTTACTTCACGTGCGACTCGAAATTGCATACCTCTGTTAATTTGTTCCTCTTTATAGTTGTGAGAAGCCAGAAGCCAGACCGGGATTGCTTAAAATAGAGAAATTAAATTGTCTACGAGCAATTTATAGCGTAGACTCTTGAATACGCAAAGTGACGAAAGTTTGCCGCGGTTAAGCCTGAATAAACATCCGTTCAGTGGCTGCGGCTGCAAGTCACAGTATAAATACATATACACTTACTGCGGAAATATCCTTCCTCTTAAAGACCGCCGCGCTGAAGCAATCCGTGACGAGTTAATGCTACAACAGCAACAATCAGTCTGATCTCACAACTGACCAGAACTAAATATCAACGAGGCACTATAGCCGGTCCCTCCAACGCTAAAACGGAGGCCAATGCCTCAGCCAGACTTTTACCCGTACGAGTCCGATAAATACATGTCAGTCAATACACAGCGTCTCTCCTAGTGGTCGCTTCTCGTGTCGCGGCCTCCTTTCCAGGACCTGTTGCTTTCGTAAGTGCGATGATAATCTTCCACAACCGAGCAACAATCAAAAATTGTTACAATTTATACAAATATAATTCATTTGTATACCTTATTGTTCAAACTACCAATCGGTGTATTTACGTTTCGTCCCTTCATCTTGAACGCGTCCCGAACGACTCCAATGTTATATATATATATATATATATATATATATATATACCTGTCGGTTCAATACGTTGCGAAACGACCTCGAAAAAAACTTCATGATTGTTTCCAACATAAATCCTTTCCCTCACACGCTGAGGCTTTTAGTGAAATCATATTCTGATGTGCTGTTAAGAACCAATGTAATATCTGCTTGTCTCGACTCATGACATCAAAACGCTCCTGCTTAAAAAACAGATTTGAGTTTGGAAATGAAGGACCGGAAGCTAAATGACCAGAACTCGTTTGTAAGCCGACACATTCTCGTGAAGAAAACACAATTCGCCGGTATTTTAAAGCTCGAGCCAAACTCTGCGAGTTCTCTCAAGTAGGTGTTTCAAAACTTCCACGTAAAATAAATGCCCTTGTCATAGTCTGTGCAGGAGAGATGCATTTCTGGTGAATGTTTCACAAACAAAAAGTGATGAGCATGCTTTTTACTTCGGATTTGAATGCCCACATCTTCAGCATTTCGGCTGCTAACCAGTCTACCAATATGTCTTCTAAGGTCCCACGACCATTCAGAAAACGCGAAAGCCATTCAAACACTTTGCTTTGACTAAGACACTCACTTCGATACTCGTTTTGAATAAGTTCGCACATTTCAGTAACTGCATTGTAGCATTTAAAACAAAACTGGATTGCCACATGTCGCTTTATTTTGTTAAGTATGACAATATATAAAAACTCGCCGACCACATTCTAACCTAACTAGACTAACCTGTAGCGGTACAAACAAATACCAAATACTGATAGTGGAAGAGGCTTTTGTATTCGTATTGTAATTATAGAACATACTGGAAATTACCTATATATATATATATATATATATACAATTTGGGATAGCACGGAACCATAATCATTCATACGGGGTTCTGTACATCATTCAAATTTTAAAAAGGGGGCCGCGGCTGGCAAACGAAATTCAAGCAAAGTAGGGTAAGTAGTAAGGCGCGAAGGGGTTTGAATGCGCTTGACGACACCTAGGTCGTAATGAGCGATCACAATGTCATCTGCATACATCACGACTCTAGCTCTATTTAACTACCTACGTCAAATATACCCGGCAAAATCGGCATGCCAAAGGGGTATGCTCAAAATATGGAAAACAAAAATGGAGGAATATATGCGGCCAACTGCGGCCATACCAGGCTACTTCTGACGGGCTTCGGGAGCGAAAAATCGGTCATTTAAAACGGCGGCGGTCGTGGCACACATTAGGCTTCTACGGTGTATTGTCGTTGCCAAGTGGAATGTTTTCAGGGTTACCATCGCCATCGCATGGTTGCGATGTTGAGATCCACTCTGATAGGTATCACGGATCAAGTTGTTCAGCTGAGTCTCTGAGTAAGCTAGTTCGCTGGGGAGGAAGAAGCTGTGTAATAGCTGTGCTTGTCTATGAACTTACCCAACATGGGTGCTAATAGTTAAACTAGATATAGTAAAAAAAAAATATATATATATATATATATATATAGAGAGAGAGAGAACTTTCGTTCTACTTTCTAGACAAGAGCGTCATTTTAAAGGCAATTCAGTTTCCACAGCAGCGCCTTTACATGCGTTACATAATCCTTTTGCATTTGCAAAGCCTCGAGCAACGTAGAGTGATGTCTCTAGTCCAACCTTGACTGTTACACCGATATCTTGTTTCTTTTTTATAGAGAAGTAATTCAAAATGCAGAACGCATACGATAGATCAACAACAACATTAACCACCACGCGCACAAAGTGATCCATTTTTTTAGGCAAGTAGTGTTTGCAAGTCAGCGCTGGAACAACGTGGAAACGCCGCCTCCGTTTAGGGCACACTTCTGAGGTGGTGTCGGCTTGACCTCATCGAAACGGACACGTGACAGCCACAATACGCGTTCACTAGGCTTAGCTAATCCATCGTGATACGTGTAACATATACATAATGTATTATATTGGAAATAAACTTGGAGATTATAATCTATAAGATGAAAAACGACAAAAAAGAGTCAGCGCTTTTATAAAATGCAGCTGACCCCTTAATTCATGCATATTACTTTTTTTAAATTTAAACCCAAGTCTGCAAATGTGATTGTAAACATTTTTAAAACGCTTCTGTGTCAGGCCGGTATTGCCAGAATTTCCCCGTGCCCCCACTACTACCTACACATGCAACACGTGATCTATTCAATTTAATCTTTTTTCAATAAAGTGCCAAGTTTTTCAGAAACGATTCTCTGACCTTGGTGGTAAAGTCCAGTGTTTCCTAGCGACAGTTACACAGTGATACCGTATTGGGAGCCCGGCTGTATCGACGTCATTTTTCGACTTGAGTTACCTAACGCGGCTTAACTAAGGTGCAAGGCAGGTTTGAAGATGCCGCCGTGCAAAACACCGTCACATCAGAGTCTATTTTTTTTTGTTGTTGCCAAAAACATTTATGATTCTGAGAAATTCTTGTCAAAGTCTGTGTGTTTCTTCCTATGTAAAACTTCTTTAATTAAACCAATCGTTGTATTTTCTATATATGGCGTACCATTAATAGCAACCACCTCACATTTGAGAGCGCTAAGCGCTAGATTTTTATTGTCCTTGAACTGGAGATGTCCGCCGCCACGGTATTAGCCGCGCTACCAAACGTACCATCATTGACACGATAGGCGGTAAATGGACTCTTAAAACGTAAAGCTAGCTAGAACATACTGATGCTAAACGAAGACGCGTCTAGTCTCTCTGTTGTATTCTTTAATCTTAGACTTAAGCGCGATTTTTTTTTTACCACAGGGCAGAAGAAATATGCGTCTGAAGTTTTACTAGGCCACAAGAAAAAGCCCTGCGGCTTTGTTCATTTTTGCCTCTTCTATTGGCATTCGCATTACTATATTTTATAACATGTTTTTTCTCATAATATAATTTAGATAACATATATTATTATAATTCATATTCCATATATAATTATAATGTATGTAACATTTATAATTATAATTCATTTAACGAGTTGCCTTCAATGTATGGTTTAAACGTGTATTGGCGTTAACTCTACACACAAGCAGTATGGCCCCTACGCATTGTCAGAAACAACGCTACTCGCATGTACTGTGTTTCGCGGTGGTCTCCTGTTACTGCCTGTATCTAATGTAAATCTTGCAAACCCTGGCATGTGTTAACTATTGTACAGATCATGCATATGGTGGAACTCGAAGAGAGACAGACGCCAAGTTTCCTGCAGCTCAAAGCGAGAGGACGGATGCGTAAGAGAATACAATTACTGTCGTAGTAACAACAACAACAACAAACACAGCACAACGGAGTGACAGCGCATTCCGTATAAGCATGCACGTACCCGGACCAAGTTTGCAGAACAAGCTCGCCACATGTCACACGTTAGTGCTAAGGCGACTCAAAAAAACAAAGTGAAACCGGTGGACATGGCTTCTCTCCTTATACTATAGCAGCTCAGCGCAGGACACTTATAACACTAATCCAATTTAACAAGACTATCGCAAGGCGATGCCCGTAGCCCGGTTACCCTGTATAAGGGAACCATCGGAGCTCTGCAGAGCGGGCGGCCCCTTCGTGGAAACGTATGTCTTCAAAGCGCCTACATGCCAGGAAAGGTGGCTTAGTGGTAAAGCCATTACCTTGTATTCGGGAGATCTGCAAGAGACGCAGACGTTTAAGTCTTACAAATAACGGTTTGAAACAACTAGCACGTGTTTTTTTTTATTTATTTCGCGCCTAATCATTTGAAGAAACAAACTTTTACGGGCAGTTAAACATTTCGAACTAATCAAGTCCAGCCTAGAACTCTGCTACACATGCCGTTTTGGTATCTATTATTAGTTTCTTCAAAGTCTTTGTTTGTTCGTAATGTGTATATATATATATATATATATATATATATATATATATATATATATATATATATATATATATATATATATATATATATATATATATATATATATATATATATACATCTATATATATATATATATATATATATACATATATATATATATATATATATATAACAAATGTCCGAAAGCAAATCTACATCACAAATCTAAAAGCTATTGTGAAATGCAGCGTTGTTCATGAGTGTGTTCTAAATAAGTGCAAAGTAGTTCACACGCCTATGATATGATATCATGCTGCTAACCAAAGATAGTGCAGCTGTGCAAAGTTGGTTGAAAAGCGAACCTTCAGCGACACCTAGGTCGTCCAGTTTCAACGCCGTTGTGTTCCAGAATGCCAATTGGCTTGAGACACCTTATGGAGCATGAACTGACAAGTTCTTCTTTGGGTAGCATATGCTTAAGGCACACGCTCCCAGGCCAATTTGTGCGTGCACTTTCGGTTGAGAAATTCAGTATCTTAGCAGTAGTAGATAGTAGATAATAGGAAAGAAAGGGCAAAAACAAAAAGTGTGCCATTCAAAAATGTCCAGCCTGAGATTAGTCCTATCTTGGTGTATTTGAGCAATGACGTCGGTTTTGGGGAGAGCCTGCAGTTATGAGAACCGGCATCTAATCACCAGATTTGCCGTCCACGGCTTCCATCTGAAGATCGGTGCGCGCGAGAAGTTTCATGAGAACTCGTCGGAGTGTATATGTAAACTTTGTGGCTGCCCGGGTGATCTATATCACCTTCAGCGTTGTGAAAGAGAAATTCCGCTGTCCCAACTCTGGAAATGCGATGTCTATGATGCATATTCGTAAACCAATCATTGGTTAATAAAACTATTACTATACTATGGTCCTATCTCTATCGCTGATCTCTTGAGGCGGACGAGGGGGCTGCTAGATTTGCCAACGCCGCATCGCCACTGGATGTGGGCTGGTATGATATTGTGGGTTGGTCGCACGTTGCAACTTTTGCTCTGGCACCTGGTGCTGCTTCGAGACACCGAGGACGTTCGAATAACGGCTAGAACCGCTAGGCCTACTGTGTTCTCGGGCGGGTTCATCGAAACCTGTTTGGTTTCGATTAGTCTGGTGGACATTATGACTCAGTCGCCTAGGATCTCTCCAGCAAAGGGAAGAGTGGTTCAACTTCAAAAGGGCGTTCTGCTCTTTTGGCCGGAACTGGTCGCTCGTTTCGACGGTTACCGAATGTCCTGCTGGCCTAGCATTGAAGGTTAAATGACGTTGTTGTCTCTGTTGTTGATGTTCATGATCTTGGTGCGGCCGTTGATGTTGTAGTTGTTGCTGTTGTTGTTGTTGTTGTTGTTGTTGCTGCTGCAATTGCTGCAATTGCTGCTGCGCTATTCTTGTCATGACAATATCTCGGTGAGTAGTCCGTGTCCGGTCCTCGATTCGCATAGGCTCTTGTGACGGTTTCTCGCTCCATAGAAGACCCACTTGTGGTGGAAGCTGTGACATCACTGAAGGAGATGGGCTAAATAAATGTGATCTGGAACACAGGAAAGACCAAATTCTCGTTGTCTGCTCTTCAGGGGTGCTCTGAATAAAACTCTGATTAGCTACTAAACAGTCGTAAACAACTAGTCGTCAACATTGAAGCAGCAATTCAGAAGGAATAATGATTTGACCACTAAGACACGCATTTAAACTAGCAAATCGTATGCGTTGAAGTACTCGTTCGGCTTTCTCCACGTTGACGGCGTGTTGCTGATGAGCACGCTTAGTTTAATGAAGCTCTAGTCTTTAGAGTTTTTTATTGAAACGGGCATTAGCATTTTGGGAATGCATGCATGAGCTAAAAAAAGCCACCAGTATTGTCTGGTACCCTAGGTGATGCAAACAATGATTGAGCGGTTTTCAAGCCACCTTGTTCGATGGCAGTTTTATACCGACCTTGCTGGCGCTTGGTGTGTCCTCTCCTTGCGTAGAACACCTTGCGTTGCGTTACTTGGCTATATATTTCCTAGAGAGTTTATGTACGAAGCCCAGACCCGTACAACTCGTCTTATATAAAATTACTATGGAGATCCTCTCAAAGAAAAACGTAATTATTCTGTCATTCTTAACTTCTTCGACTACTAACTGTTTTCCTAAACTCTTTACAGTCATATTGTTTGAAGTCTCTTAAGTCTCAAAAGCGTTGAAGTATACAGTACGTGTTGCATCATATTTGCATATTTGCCCCGCCCGGCAAGCAACCGTTCGCGCTATTGGAAATGCCAGATTTCGATCCGATGGCAGGAGGGTGTCGCAGAAAATCGCGTCCCAGACCAACAGGCGACCTGAAGCCTAGAATGATAACGTCATCCCGTCGGGTCTCAGCGCTGAGTTCTGTCGCTGAGTTACGGCTCCTTGCGACATACTGCGTGAGCTGCAGAGTTACTAGCCGCGCTTTTTTGTTCTGCTTTAGTCATGCTTGCCTGTTTTTGGTACCAGCCGGGTACAAGCCAGAGGCAATGCGTCGTGCGAGAGCGTTACGCTATCTGGCATTGTTTCCAGCTGCCGCGCAGGGAATTTAATGTAACAGATTATCGTTTTAGGTACCTAACCATGTATCGCTTACATCTGAAAGCAGCGTCTTTCATTCATTCAGAACTCCTCCTGTATTCCTTTAAAAGGGGCCTTTTGACTTTTATACTGCGATATATGCGTCTAGCGTCTACCCCGAGAACACTTCTTCGGGGCGATACAGCGAGCACCTAACTAAGTCTTCAAAGATGCAAATGCAGTTATCTGCTAGCAGTCGTGATGCTCGAGGTGTTCACTTCTGCTAAAGCCGGGTAACAACTAGTGGGGTGCAGCCAACTTAACAACAGCCAGTGTAAATAAGTACCTGCGGTTTTGTTCGCTCCAGAATTCGAACTCGTTTTGAAGACTTTGGGCGGACTGTTCCACTCGCTTCGTTTCCTTTTGGAGATCCTGAATCTGTTTGTTTAGAACTTGGGCAATCCTGTAGTCATGCGATTCACGAAACATCACCACCTATAACGGTTGATAAAATTGGGCACACGAATCGACAAAGATGAGTTTTCTTATTTCCCACACACAAGCATAGACATCTGCAAGCAACTAAGTAGATGCAGCTAATCAAAGAATGGTGGTGAGGTGACCTGGCTACGCGTTCTTTGAATAAACCTTGAATTTATAAACTGTTCATCCTTTGCTTTTCTAGCTTTCTAGCTGCTAGACAATTTATCCTAGACATCCCGCTGCCAGCTGTCATCTGCGTGAGGTACGAATCGAATTATAGAAGAAAGTGAGAACTAACTTGGTATGTGAACATAATCTAGGTGACAAATAAATCATTTTAGAAGTAGGCCACGTCCTGAAATATACAAAACTAACTTAGGACAATCGATAACTTTAAGCTGCACCTACAAACAAACTATTTAGGAATATACTAAAAACACCTTCGAAATAAGTTTTCGCTGCTCATTGACATCGGCTAGAAGATGCCGCACTTCAGGATCGTCCACAGTTTTAATCTTGCAGGGCCTCTTGCATACGGCACAACACTGATTTGTTCCTGCAAATACAACGGAAAGGGGGTTATTTGAGCCTGGCATACAATCAGAGAGAGACGCAAACCTCTGATAAACCATTCATTTGAGAACATAAATATCAGGGAACGTTTAAAACTCATCGAAGCGCATCATTAGAAATCACTCTGTGCCTCTTCCCATAAAAAAAGTGGGGATACAGAGCATATTTATTCTATATCTAAATGAAGAAGGGGCCACATCAAACGAGATAATTGGACGTCTATGAGCTTCATGAAAATCCCCCTAACTTTCCGTGTTCAGCCGTTCTACTCTTTAGAAAGATCATTATTTTGGAATTCTGCAGGACAGTGTATGCATAGTTCTAAGGTGATAAGTATAAAATGTTTCTTGCTCTTACGGTTGTATTTCTCTTTTACTCTAGTTGGCAAATGAGACACGTACATATAAACGACATTTTCGAGCTCCGCATACTTAGTCCAGCGGTGTTTCAGCTGTTTACAGCAGCACCTTGTATATTAGTTAGTGCATACCAATCCCATGCCGATTACCGCATGTTTAAACAACTAGCGCGCCAGAAACTTACTAGGTATTTTGTTCTAAGACCAAATAATCTCCGGAGCGGCGTTTCCATCCACCCCCACGAGATTGCTCGGGTGGACGTTGTGAACAACACATTTGCCTGGAGGATTGCACGTCGTTCACAGATTCAAAACGACTTTGCTTCTATTTTAATACCCCTTTTTCAATAAAGGTGATATGATATGATATGATATATATATATATATATATATATGCTTACCACAAGGCTGGCAAGAGGAGCAGAGCATATGGCAGCAGTCCGTAAGAAATGTTTGTCGCCGTTGACTTGCTGTACTTTCTGGATCTGCTGCATCGTAACCGCAGTTCATGCAGTGCAGGTACCACGATGCTGCCTGGTTCATCTGCAAATTGTATATATATATATATATTTTTTTTCCCCTAAGGCAATTGCCCGTGTACGGATTTTTCATGTCATGGCAAACCAATTTAAGAGTGGCCGGTCTGGGTCTCGAACCCAGTCCTCCCGAATGCAAGGCAAAGGCTTTGCCACTAAGCCACCTTGCTCGGTACAGTACAATGCGGACAATAAAGAGATTTAGATTGGACTTCCGTCGTCACTTCGACTGCACTAGTGTGACACACACACAGCCGCATCTTATGACTTTGCCGTGGTTTTATTTCGACCTCTACATGGTGGACAAACTAGGACACTGACACTTTGATTTCTAGAAAAATGTTCGCACTCTGCTCGTTCTGGGCGTCCTCATTGAATCGACACACTACCTGGACGTTACGGCAAATAATTTCATGACGCGATTTCGCAATGTTTATCGATACATGTTATTGTTTGTGTGAACAATAAACCAATGTCTAAGGTCCATAAGCAACACGTGTTGTTTTATGCTTATATGTGCATACGTCGTTCATGTAAAAGCCAAAAAATAAATATAACTGATTTACGTCTACATTTTGATTGCCAATTAATTTGAAAACTTGTTTAAAGTTTCGTTTAAAAATTCATTGCATTGTACCTTATACGGGATGTGTCTTTCAATCATTATAAATGTCTTAGATAAATTCTTACCTTATCGAAGCACATTGATCACGATGAAAATCAAATACCCTCTAACATATTCAGGATATGTTATCAACCATTTTCATACATTATTTTCTTATCACATGCAGGTCTACGGGCTTCCCTTTTGTCAGGATAGGTAATGTAAACACCCGAAAACTTCATAACTCAAAATGCTGACTCTGACCTCGATTGTTCAGATTAGCTCTTCTATGGGAGCAAGGGTCTGCCAGGCAGACTCACAATCATAGTCATAGTAACAAGCATGAACACATTTTTGACAACATCGAACTTACTTCACCTTGGCTTTGGTTTATGCGCTTGCCGTGCCCGCAGGTCGGTCTTCGTTTCGAACTGTGCTCACGAATGGCGACTTCATACAGCATTAGCTTGCACCTCACTGCTACAATATCCCTACCCTGCTACAGTGTACTGGGCACGATCTAAGCTGAAAATTCTTTCTCTTTTCAAGTAACTGTAGGGACGTTCCACACCCAGTTTCTGTGTGTTTCACCGACGCCAACGTTGTCTTAAACGAGAAACACTACGAAACACACAGCGTCACGCACCCGAGACCGATAGCGCGGTTATGGCACCCGGCGGGAATTAGAAAACAGTAGTACCAGCAGTTAGGGAAGGCATACTTCTCCATAGCGCTAGCCTAAAAGTCGGTAGGGTTACATCTTACCGTTGAGCTGTGTCCGTGTATAAATACATACATATTCATTCATATTGCTATTGTAGAGTGTTGTCAGCTGGTTGTTCAAGTTGATACTTGTTATTCGCGAAGAGCCTAACCTCAAATGTTCTATTCGTATCGAATGTCTCATGTCGGCAGTGTCACGACCTCAATACCTCTGATTCCTATTGCAATAGTTTAATTTGTCGAATAATATTTTTGCGTCCTATAATAAGCGTAATAAACTCATAGTTACTGTCGAAATTAATAATGCGTTTCTTATATACGCAACCTTGGGGTCTGTAATTTCGCTATTAGCATTCAAAGGTTACTAAAGACATATCGATTCATTCTGCATTACAAGAAAAAAACGCAAGTAATTATATATCTATGCGTTATATCTGTTAGCGCGACTTACGTTATCCCAAGGTAATTTATAGGATTGATGGGCTACACGTACACTGAAATACACTTAATTATATTTTAATTTTCAGCCTCGCGAATGCTACTCTAACGCTCCTAAATTATACATATACATAAGCAAACTATATATATATATATATATAACTATATATATATACCTGTATATATCCGTTCTTTGCTGCTGCTCTAAGCGCCTCTGATATAACACATATTAAGCAAATAATCTCTTTCTCTCTCTTTCTATATATATATATATATATATATATATAGATGTGTACCTTGTCGATGAGTTACTGCCGTTAACGATTACCTCGGGATTACCGCGGGTTCTGCTCGCAGACGTGCGCTAAATGCCACGCAGCGAGCTTCTAGGCACAACCGCGATCTCTTTCGCCTGATGGAACGGTCGCTGAAAAGTTCAAATTGTATATAATGACAATCTTAGGCCTATACTATATGCCGCCTTGAAATGCAAACGTATGGCGAGACAAACGTTCAGCATCAACTTGGAAATATGATGTTTTCCTTAGGTATTGGGTTACACAAAGGGCAAGCTCTTGACAGCTACTCAATATACGCTGCTCGTGCCTGTAAATGATAACACGCCAGCTTCTACTATTATGGTACCCTACTATCGCTTTAACGTATTATGTTATCCGTATATATAGATACATACACGATGAATTTTTGTGCTGCTAAAATAGATTCGTCAAAAATCGACGATTTAAGGAGAGTATAGTTAATTAGACCACACTCAATCAAGAAAATGATTCGTTTATCTTGTTAATCCAACTAGAAATTTGCCGTGTACCGGCAATATAGACATACTCTACGGCACAAATGGAATATGCCACAATATTGGCGTACAAACCTACAAGTCTCATTAACATGGCAGTGTGACATCTGTCAACCCAGTGGGACCAGAAATTCCAGCGGAGGCTTTGAATTCAAATTGTAGACTTTAAAAGGCAGGTATCTTTGCAAACGTATCTCTCCAAATATCTCGTAAATTATTCTCTATGTGCCCCTAAACGTGCTGTTTTTGCAAGTAAACGGGCAGATCATAACATTACGACGTTACGTGCTCATCAACAGTTTCACCAATCATAGCTCGTTTTTACGATGCCCGACATCGAATACGCGGGAAAGTTGTTCCCTTGGCTACAGGTAGCAAAGTTTTGAGTCCCTTATATAGCGTGCCTTAGTATGCTCAACGAGTCCGCAGAAACTTAATCAGCACAATTGAATGCATAGCCCTCTCTCGTGCTTTTCTCTATAGAGCAGGACTTGCGCCATCCTGCCTTAGCTTACCTTGTGCAAACTTCTAGAAGTGCCTGCGTGGTTCACCGTTACGCAGAACTTCTGCAGAGCCCTCAGCAGCAGCGTCGCGGCGTGTTGGCGTGACGTACAGGCGGGGTCGCCTGGCATATCCTGTCTTCGGTCACTTTTATCTTCCTTTTCATATCTTGCTGCCTTCTCTGCACGTGTGCCACCGTTTTCTTGTAGCGCTCACAGAGAGTATGCCGTATTTCCTATCGTTAATGGTCTTCCCGAGCCGCTCCTAGTACATCTTCTGTAATCCTTTTTAGCCTCCGCTTAAGCTCGTCGTGCTCTCCGCGCAGAGCTCCATACTTCGCTCCGAGATCTTCTATGCTTTTTCCGCTCACGCCATCTGTCGAGCCCGTTGCATAGACAGGCCACCTAGTCACTGTATTGTTGCGCTGCCTGGAGCGTCTCTTGAAGGGCTTGTTCCTTTCCTCTCTGAATCATTCCTATCCGGTGAGTCCACTGCAAATCGCCTCCGCTTGTCCCTCTGGTTCTGTTAGCCCGCTTGCGTTTTTATTTTCTGCCCTGTTTCTCTCTCCGGGGTCTCTTTTCTGAGAGATCGGTCCGTCGCATTGTCCCCTCCGCCGGATATTCCGTCGCCTCCCGGCCGCCCTCAGTGTGCCAATGAGGTTTTCGGGACTGAGTGAGATGTAAGAGGATGTGCGGCCGTTGTAAGGCCACTAACCACCACCACTGTCACCAGTACCGACGATTTTGCTACCCGATTTCGTTTTGAAAGTTTCACCCAAGTTCACAGCGAGTAAAACACCCTAAGTCGGGGCAGCCTATACAAGGCCATTCTAGGATCCCCAGATCTTCTCCTCAGGCATACGAGAACACATCTGCACTTAATTGCCTTATCTGACCTGTGTTGCCTAATTGCATCTTCCTGGTTGATTTTCGACAAACAGGGGAACGTCTGTTAGTAAATATTCTAAGTGCTAAAAGCTGGGTCATTGGACTTGTCAAACTCTGGATCGAAAGCTGTCCTTCGGTTGATCCAATCACTTTAAATTAAGTCCAGGTCATCTGGAAGTCCTATGACGCGGTGGACCCAATCGTAAGATAATCGTATAAAACCCGCCTATTTGGAGAAAGTACTTAGCGCTGCGATATGCTATGCAAAGACTTTTTTTACGTAGAAATCTTACGAAGACTTTAGCGGTATGGAAAAACGGATTACTTGACAACTTATTCGGGCCTCTCTCCCTCAACCACCAAGACATTAATAGCGGGACTACCTGCTTACGTATAGGTTTCGTGTAAACCAGGCAAAGATCACTGCAAACAGATACCCTGAGCCGAGGCAGTACTTCCGCGTTGCATGACAAGATCGAGGCGTTGGTTAAAGATATATATATATATATATATATATATATATATATATATATATATATATAATATTTTATACATACAGGCATATTGTTTATTTCGTAATAACTTTGCATTTGAAGATGGTACATAATTACAATACAGTCGTCATTATATAACATTTGAGCACTTTAGCGATCGCAAAACTGGGCGGGAAAGTGCAAAGACCGCCGATGGACGATCGGACTTAATTAGAAGGCTAAAGCCGCTCTGAAGTGCTACCTAAGAACACGCGCCACTATGAAACCTTATTCCCTAACGAATGTGTTGCTTTCTGGTTTGCCCTGGTTTGCCCGCGCTAACCGTCGAAATACTAGCTAGATTATTCGTATAACGTTGACTTAAAATAACAAACTATTATCGTTATAATCTTTTTGCGTACCTACAGCTAGTAAGGTGCGAGTGAACTGATCCATCTGATGCATTCACCATTTGTGCGATTTCATCAAGATCAACTGTTAACACTCAGTCCTTCATGGAAGTGAAAAAGAGTTTTTTTACGCAAATGGGGCCTTCCTAGATGTCATTATTCTTCTTCATTCATTTGCCGGCCAACAAACTCCTTACACTAAAAGCACGACAAGAACTCCACCTCATCACACAACAGTCCTTTCAACTTTACGAGCTGTCCAATTCCATCTGAAAAACTCGTTGACTACTTTTAAGCAGCATTTATCTACGCATAGACGGTACCAGTAGATACTTCTATTACGTACGAGCTCGAAGCTCTCGAGGAGACGAAGTCAATGCTGCCCTCGCTCGTATACGAAATAACAAGCCATTCGGGCCAGATCTCGTGAGGAATGAACACCTTCGGCAGGAACATCTCCTCGTGCTCAAATGGCAGTTTTTTAACAGATGCCTCTCTGAGGGCGCTCTGCCAGCCAAGTAACACAAGTACCTTCTCAAGGTAATCCCAATAGGAAAAGAAGACCCTTTAGACCCTTCCGCGTGGTGGCCGACATCAAGAAGGAATTGTGTCTACAAACTACTCTCAAGTATACTAGCAAGACGGCTAGCGGATTTTCTTACAGCAATGGAGTTTCTTCCAGATGAGCAACATGGCTTCAGGACTGAAAAAACTTTCTTTATTCGCGGTTTTTATTGATTTGAAATCTGCCTTCGACATCGCGCCCCGTGATATTGACTTGAAGAAGTTGGGATAGGCTGGAGTTGGACCACAACCATATTGACTCTACTCAGCGCAATTCTGAGAGCTAACCAGATTATTCTCGACGATGGTGTGTGCGAGCATAACACCTTTGATCAGACGACTAGGTATCTGCAGGGCGACAATATCAGCTTATTGTAATTCATAACGTTACTAGCGATCTGCCACGCACCTTGAAAGAGCGGCACTCCACAGTCATGGTCCTGCTCTACGCAGATGACCTGGTAATCTTTAGAAGAATCCGTACTGACCTGCAGGCTGCGCATTGCACACTTGATGAATATTTCTCGCGGAATAGCTTTATTGTAAATGTGTAAAAAACAATGGCTATAAAGCTCCGGCAACGAGCCCGAGCAGATAAACTGCGATTTCACGGCGAGCAAGTTTGGTTTGCAGAAACCTGCCTCGGAATAATGTTTTTGTCTCAAGATACAACCTTTTCACAACAAGTAACTGATCGTTGTAGAAAAGTGCTTATCGCGGCAGCTGGTATCAGGAACCCAACACAGTTGTCCGTTCAGACGGCCATGACATTATTCACGCTCAAAGTGGCATGCTAGTAGCTGCTTATGGTATTCAAGTGATACAGACAACATCTTAACACATCGCATTTATGTCAGTTGGATAGAATGAAGCCAGCTTTCTTATAGCCTTGACCTTTCGCCGATTTCGGCCAAAATATTGGTATACATGCACGCGCGCTCAATATAATTTATTGATGAACATGTAGACCGCTTTAATTTACCACAAACAGCCGCCGTGGAAACGTTTCGGCACGACTATTCTCAAAAAAAATTATTTAATTCCCCGATAATTTTCTTTACCACTAGCAAGGACTAACCAGGCCTGGGAGGAGTCTCTCCGCCCATGTCGTCACCGCACCACACGCTACAGTGCTCACGATCCCATCATTTACTATGCTGGTCTGCTGGGTTTTATGAACCCAAAGAGGACTGCAAGTGCCGTCGTTGTGGCGGGTCCATGTCCCCTGTATCACCTACCCGACTGTACTCAATCCGTGTCGCTCTCTCAGCTCCAGCGAAAATACTAATTTAACATATTTGGCATACATATTATGTTTATATTCACCAAACAGGGTGCATTTTAAATAAATTAATAAAGACATATATTTTTTACTCACAAAACAACATTGCGCTACATATCGAGACGTTCAGAGATCGAGAGACTTCACACCATAACAATAGCAATCGAAATGTGTAAAGAATACTTGCTCGCCTCCGCCAGGGTCCGCTAAATAGAACGGAGCTCTCGAATTAAAAAACTCTCTAACTGACCTAAAAATGATTCACATATATATATACATATATACATGCATACATAAGGCAACGGCGTTTGACGCCCACTGATTCCATCATGTTCTATGTAGCCGTTACTGCTTTCAATAGCCTAACGAGCTATCCCAATACACAAGGTGCAGGGATAAAGAAGAAGAAGTCCATCGATCCATTTGTTCATTATTCCGCACCCAGCCGAGGTATCGGGGCGTCAAAATATTTACCATCTTTAAAATATTGTTTGTATGTCGCATATCCTTACCCAAGGATAGGTGTTCATAAATCAATAATACTAATAATCATATATTGATACTCCGTTTAGGTGTGCCCTACGAATTTTGTCGTGCGCACACAGCGTCGGGAACTGCGGGGCTTCCGGCTCCGAGACCCCAAAACCCACCAACCTTGACCCATCGGGTCAACAGCCGCCGATACCAGATAGGTTTACACTCTTAGATTTCAAGCAATGTCGGGGCAAGCGACGCGAACGGTGCGCGACACCCTCAAACCGTGTTTATAATCGGTCTCGGCGGCGTGTCTCGACCTCTAGGTCGTGCGGTCATGCAAGATGAGCAGGCTAAGCACTGTGTAGCACTCATTTATAGTTCTTTCCGCTCATGTTCGAGGAATTAGGCGGGTTTGGACCTCACCTCCACGCCGCCTCGAAAAGATGTTGAGACAAGTAATCGACGCCACGGAAAACAAAGCGGCCGGCACCTTCCTACTGCGGAAGGTCTTCCTCGACTTACAACGAGGAAGCGCTGCAGCGGTCCTCAAAGGCGGTATCAAGTACATCCAAGCTGGAGCATCTATGGTTGCCGACATGAATGCGCTACACGAACAATTGGAATTATTTGGCAATAACAAACACAAATATATATATATATATATATATATATATATATATAGTAAACATAGGACAAAGTTTAACTACTTGGTTTCACGCCGTAGTTAAACTTTGTTCTTAATTTACTATTTATATATATACCGAGCAAGATGGCTTAGTGGCAAATCCTTTGCCTTGCATTCGGGAGGACTGGGTTCGAGACCCAGACCGGCCACTTTAAATTAGTTTGCATGGTTTCCAATTTAGACAAGGTAAATGCCCGAGTGGATTAAAACTTAGCCATGACATGAAAAAACCGTACACTGGCAGAAAGCCTTACGAAAATCTTATTAAAAAAGACATATATATCTATCTCTCTCTCTATATATATATATATATATATATATAGTAAATAAAGGACAAAGTTTAACTACGGCGTGAAACCAAGTACTCTTTTCGACATGCAAGTCAGTTTTTTAACGTTAGAGCAACTCACGAGCGTTATATTCGGCCTTACCTCACACCTAGAAGGAATGCGATGCTGCATATACGTATATAACATATTTTATTCATATAAACTACAGAGATACGCGAGGGCATACCCTCAGGCAAATTTCATAGAAAGTAACTACAAACTTCATAGCATTCGGGTCGAACACAAGTGATAACGTCGTTGAGCTGTAAACATGACGGAAGGTGGTAAAATAGGCACACTTGAGAAGTTTAGGGTGGAGTATTTCCGTTTTAAGAAACTTGCAACTATGTAAGCGGACGCTGTGCGAACGACAGTAGTTCTCTAAAACGTTTTTTCTTGACAGATTGTAAAGTTCTTCGTAACCGGTACAATGGGGCACGCGGCCGCTGGCGTTGTGTAAAACACTTTGGCTTACAATTAGAAATTGCGACTAACTGGAAATTCAATCTGAACTAAATAAGTTCCTCGGAGCAAATTAACAATTGCCTTTATGTCCTGCTTTTACCGTTAACTACCTCGGCAACAGGCCGCAAGACGCGCCAATAGGACCGAAAGCAAACTGACCGGCAGCCTTCGTGACGTGCCTTTAACGGCACAACATCCCAGCTCGTCGCTACCCCACTTTCTAATCCGTGCAGGCATGGCGTGACTTCGTTTGCCACCAACAATGTCTGGGTGTGGTTACTGATCTAGACAGATTGTTTCGGCCATAACTCTGGCCACGTCGTAAGGGTTGCAATTCGACGACGGCCTTCGGTCCTCGAGATAACCTCGACCGGCTTCAGCTACTGACCTCGGAATTCGCAACGTACTCGAACGGTCAGAAACTCCCCACGTGAACGTGTCTAACTTCGGACACAAAAAACCTGTTGCCAGCCGACGTGCATTGTCAGCTCCTTCGTGCGGGTCAGTAGGCGGCAAGATGTTCCTTCACTCGGCGTGACAGCTTCTCGATAGCGGTGTGAATTGCGCTGTGGGGTTAGATAGAGACAGCAAGTTTCACGTTTATATTCGACCCTGTCGATCCGCATATGGGTAATAGCTTAAAGATGATTACTACTTGACGGATACATCTTATCAATTTTTGTGTATGAAATGACACATGTGGGTCTTTATATATATATATATATATATCGTCCGGGCAAAAGGAAACACACATATTTTTCGTGTTGGACTAATTTGAGACTACATTCTTTGTAATTTCATCAACAGATCATATTAATAACACCATGGTTTATCAGCTATGATAATGTTCAACAATAACTTAGGTCTATACCGGCCGAATAAACAAAATTCTTGAACGTCAGCATTCGCTGCTCTTTTCGCTCGAGTGTCAATGTCTCACTTCGGACTAATCAGACTGGCCCTAGTGACACACTAAAAATAGTGACAGTATTTACAGATGGACAGACAGAGCTCCAAATTTGTGGAAAACATGCCGTCACTTAATAATCGATACATTTACTCAGTCCCGGGACGCGCTGAACCGGCTGTGTATACATGGTATATATATATATATATGTATATGCATTTCTATATATATAAATATATAGATATATAAATGCAAAGATATTCAGAATAGAGTTTTGTCATCACCACGCAAATAAATACCTTAGTTCATCTTTGTCGTTTGAACAGCTACCGACCTACCCGCAAGTCGTGACATGGTACAAATCGGTAAACCTAGACAGTTTGTTGTTGTTGTTGTTGTTGCTGCTGTTGTTCTACCCATTTTTCGTCTTCTTCAGCACGTTTCACGTGTGAACTATGAGAACAAGAGCTTACCTGATGCCGCCCTCGGCGCGAGTGGCCGCCGTGGAGAAGTTCACGTGGCAACCGCTGCCAGCCCACGGACCTTGGACGGGCAGAGGGTCGAACGTCACGCAGACGCCAAAGTCTTCCGCACAGCGCGTAAGGATGTAGCGGGCGGCGATCATGTGGTCGCCGATGGCGACGCCTCTGCACGGCCCAACCTGGAACTCCCACTGCGCCGGCACACATTCGGCGTTCGTGCCGCAAACAGCCACGCCGGCGTAGAGGCACGCCAGGTAATGGGCGTCGGACACGGCGCGTCCGTAGACTCGGTCGGCTCCAACGCCGTACAAGTAGACGAGGCTCACTAAAACGTGAACAGCGGACGAGATCGTCCAAGAAATGACGTGTTCGTATAAGATCGCCGTTCTGCATGGGTTTGCAAATACCCTCCCTGGATGGTACTCATACGATCTACGCTCGACGACAACGCAAAGTGCTTTTTCTGATTCCATAGATACTAGAATTAAAAAAATTAAGGAGGCTGTTTTTAGACTCTAGACCATCATCCGTCCCCTACCTGGGCTTGGAACTCATCCCGAGACATATCTTCAGTGCACCAAGGGCCGGACTGATTGAGATGTCTAGGGTTTCCCTAACAATCTAATTGTGACTCTGCATGGCCGCTGACTCAGTCAGCGATATGGTTTATCATCTATCCTTAATGAGCATCGCTCAAACTAAATTCGATCAACAACACGGATCATCGAACCGGCGACACCCCGGTAGATGATGACAACCATGACCAGGCATACTATTCCCCTAGACCACGCCGCCACATTTTCATGAACACTGGTACTATAGCACTCCTCAGCCTTAAAATGTTGCTTGTCCATTTTTGCTAGGCGACAATAGTGCTATAGAACAGCGTACATAAAGTTATGGCGGAATCGTATAGCAACAAAAAATACTGCTTTGGAGATAATGAAATTAAATCAATAAGCAAGCGAAAAACAAAATACTCATGAGCTTGATGACGAGAGCCTATAAACTAAAGATGTGAGAGGCATCAAATAACAATAACAACAGCAATTATAACAGTAGTATAAAAACAGTGATTTCCACGCCTATTTGCATTACTTTCAAAAACTAAAAGCCATTTTTTACTTTAGCAGTTCAAGCACCACTGCGTCGTTTTCCTCAGTGGCGTCTAACAATACACGTTTCTTCCTGTGGCTGGTTTACAATCTCGAGCAAGCTCGAGCGCAAAACCAGCTCCATATACTCTAGCCAACTGTTCAACTAGTATTTTACGCGTTTGAATCATCTGCTACCATTTGATTCACGCCGCCGTCCATCGACTACAACGACGCCAGCTGTTTTTTCTAAAACAAATCCGAGTTCACCGAATGAAGCTGTGCTGAGCAAAGCTACACGTTTGGTTTATGAATCGGCGAGCTATAACAAAATCTTGTTACAAAATTGCGCTGTTTGCGCATCAACATGTGATTAGACAACATGACTTACTCGTTAACTGGATTGCTTGTCCGGGACCTCGGCGTCACGCCTCAGTTCTATAGAAAAATCCTAATAACACCAGAACAAATAGTATCACCTAAACACCTAAATACGCCTGTCATCTGTCTAGACGCGCTGTAAGTCCATATCAAACATATACATATAACTAGGGTATGAAACCGTCATTTGGTCAATTTTCGTAAAAATAGTCTGTGATGAGTTTGTTTGTATTCTGGTCAAAATACACGTAACTAATAGGTTTCTGAAATTTCTTAGACATTGTCCAGTGTCATTTGCTGGATGCTGATCGCATGTGGTGTCTGATGAAGTATGATGAATACGTGCGCGCGAAGTCAAATAGCTACTACTTTTCAGAAAATTAAACATATATTATTTGTTATTTAACAAAACAAAAAAACTATTCACGTGTTTTATATTTAATTATTATCATTATTATAATTATTACTATGACTTTGATTAATTATTTTTTTCCTTTCCTTTCGACGCGCAACGAGCACACGATGTTCATTCTAGCCCCTGGGGGGCAACCACCTCCGCAGTACAGAGGCTGTATGTGTGCTTTCGAGTGTATTCGCAAGTACTCATGAATAAAGCTATGTGTTTCAAATTGTATATGATTATTTAGTCGTCGAGAGTAGCAACGCGTATTTAAATATGCGTATATTTAAATATACTGGGAACGGTAATTGTCAACGTTCTTTTCTGTAGCCGTTTGTTCTTGTGCACTCTGGTGGAACGACGCCTTGTCGGAAAGCGTCTGGTGTGTGAGCGAGGTTTCACTGTCGAGCTTCTCTCAGCCAGCAAGCAGAGTGCGTAGTGTGTCTCTCTATCTCTCTCTCTCACCTACGTCCTTTTCCGGCCGGCCCGCCTTTGGCCAGCGGTACGGCCGTTGATCGAGGTCGAGGATGTAGAACTCCTGTTCCATGCCGACCTGGACCTGGTGTTCGGCGCACATCTCCATCACTCGTCGACACGCCTCGCGGTTGTTCGGCCCATACGGCTCTCCGGCGCGAAAGCAGTCGCACACGACGAGCTTGTGCTGGCCCCGCAGAAACGGGTCTCGGAACAGCGCCACCGGCACCAGCGTAGCATCACTGTTCTGAATGTCGTCGGCGACGCCAAACGTCCACTGAGGCACGTCTGAGACCGACCGTCAGCGACCGTGCAGACGACATATAAGAGCAGATATATTTAGTCTACGGTCTCAATGAATAATAATAATAATAATAGTAATAATAATAATAATAGTAATAATAATAATAGTAATAATAATAATAATAATAATATAATAATAATAATAATAATAATAATAATAATAATAATAATAATAATAATAGTAATAATAATAATAATAATAGTAATAATAATAATAACACTAGTATGCAATACTAATGCAAATGTACAAATGTATGTATCTATATATATGCAAACATACAATTTCCGTAGGACATATCAGTTAGAAGAATAATTACCATAAGAATAAAGCACGGATGACTTATATTTCAAATATCATACTGAAACGACAAAAAAAAAATATATATATATATATATATATTTGTCAAACGTAGTTTTATTGAAGTAACTACAATGAAATGCATGAAAGGAAGGGGGAAAATTTCTCGGCACCATCCCTATTCAATCTGTTATTGGAAGTATCACTGTTCGGTAATTCTTAAATCCGTTCTGGAATAGACATATGGCTTTTGCGTTGCAAATCTGTGAGAAAGTGTGTGCTTATTCCCAGGAAACGCTGCTGAAAATAAGGCCTTTGACATACGAACATTGCACTCTCTCGTGGAATTACGAGATCATCTACTATTTTTTTGTACATACTTACTAATCCTGCAACAAGGGATTTGATTGTCTGATTATTGCAGGCCGTGACAAACTTTACACTGCCAAGCAGTTATAAACGCTTTGACTTTTAATTAGCGCTTCTGCAAAAAATTCCAAGTTGCCAAGTATTCGCTGTGTGGCTACGAAGTTGGTACGTCTGTAGAGATAGTAATAGTCGTTTACATAGGCGTTTGGGCGCCTAAGAAATGAGGCGCAAGTTAATATATGTTTACGAGTCTACTTTAAACATATTATTCTTAGGCAATTGATCTACCTTCGATCGAAGTGGGCTCCTTATTGAGGGTCTTTGATTTGGCGCAAATATCTCCGTAGTAGTTAACGAAGATGTATGTAGCGATGACCTTAGAGTCCGCCGGTTTGAGGTCGAGATACCGGCCAAGAGCTGCTTGCATCTGCACTACATCCATTGTTGCGTTCTCTGAATCAAAAAAAAAAAATATATATATATATATATATATATATATATATATATATACAGATGTGCTCCAAAGCCTCAATGCAGCAGTTATTCGTTTCTAGCAGTATGTTGAACGCAGAAATAAACCTTTCGCAGGCATATATATATATATATATATATATATATAATATATATAACATTATGTTTGTGGGACAAATATTACAAAAGATTAGCTAAGCTAATGTGCCTAGCGGGTGTGCATTGTGACTATCACGTGTCCGCTTCGTTTAGGCTAGGCCGAGACCACTTCAGAAGTGTGCCCCGAACGGAGGCCGCGTTTCCACGTTGTATGTCGAGATCCAGACGTTGTTTAAAAAATGACGATGATCTGCTATCACCGGTTGACTGATCTAACAAAGTGCCGACTTTGAGAATCAACTGTCTGGTCCGTACACCAAGAGCACCCAAGGTCTCAAACGCAAGAGGCCAGAATTCGAAAATATATATATATATATATATATATATATATAGACAAGGTTTCATATGTCATTGATAGCTTGTTACAACAGCCAAGCACTTAAAATACTTTTACGGATGGTAAACTTTGTATTAGTATGTCGAATATGCCTACTACACAAATGGCAGCGGCTGAAAATACTATAGCGCATTAGCGGATACTCCACAGTTCAACAAAATATTCCTAGACACTACTGACTGCTCTTCATCATATATATATATATATATATATATATATCATTTCGTTGTGGTGTGCCACAAAAGGGCATGCACGTAGAGAACGTAATTGCCTTGTTTAAACAACTGGATCAAAAATGCTTACAAAAGATTGTACGAAATGAAGAATTCTGCAATTCATTGTTCAACTGTATGCACTCGTATACGCAATGTCAGATTTGCTACGAACCGCAATGCCTAGCGAAAAAGGAAATTGGGATGTCCCTATTTTCGTGGATAGTCACGCGAACCTATGCATGAATCTTGTGATTTTTGTAATGTACATTTTCTACTTCTTGTAAATAAAGCGCGTAATATAATTCGGTCCGATGCTTTAAAGCGGGTCGCGGCGAACACCCGCATTATTGCAGTGACGCTGGCTTCGTCATTATTCTCTGCAAGCACTGTGGACGGTTGCGAACGCTGTCGAATCGTACGGTAAGCCGCAAGTAAGAGCAGAAGAATCTTGCTAGCTCTTGAAGCAAATCTCTACATCGTCTGGTAAAGTAGGGATCTACAAAGTAATCATATAGAGGGAACTATCCGAGAAGAGTGCCCTGAAGGTTCGCTCGTATACACGTCGCACAAACACATCCACGGCGCGGCGACCGGATTCAGGACATACGATGACAAAGGTCCATTATAAGGTGTCTTTCGCGGATTGACCAGGCACGTTGAGTGCTTTCGATTTCGTTCGTTAGAGGGGCTTACTGGTGGTCATCTCTAACGAACCGCTCGACCCTTAAAGCCAGGCTACACGACGTCCCAATCTCAATCACCAAACAGGACATCCTACACGAGTTATCTTGGAGTTAGCCACGTAAATCGATTGTCTCTCGCGCGAAACGCTGCAAGAGTTATGCTCAGCAAGACAAATCTTTCCTTCACGCGCCAACGTACTCCGTCTGTGCGTCTTCTTGAGTGCCAACAGCATCAAGTAGTTAGTCTCGAACCCGACCAAGCCAGGTTATGTTCTCCAAGTATCTGAGGCCGGAGCATTTCGCTAATAGGTGTACTATCTCGACGTCTGCAAGAGTGAAGTGCGGCGCTCCCAGAAACCTAGAAGTAAAGTTTTCGAGCTGACCATCAGCCAAGATTAACGTCCACGGAACTGTTTTTCACATCATTGTTTCATAGACGGACCCCTATAAATACAAATGTGCAACGGTGGGGCTCGAACCCGCGCACCTATCTAGTGTCTACTCCGGTTGCGAGACGCAGACTAATGCACCACGCCAACAGGCTCGACCTTCCAGACACCTAGCTGCATCTAGCTGATCTAATGCGACAGACGATACACGCGGCATAACCTATCACGATACCTTATCTATCCCACTGCCACCGCCTCTTACTCCTCATGCCGACTGAGCTGGCCTGAGATCTGTTTGCCATTGGTGTACAGTTTAGAGGACATTCAAGTTGTTGTGAGATGAATTAAACTTGTGTGTTAACTTGTACCGAAGTCAGCCAGGGGGCAAGGAGGCCGAAACTCTTGCGGGTGTCGTCTGCAGTCGCGTCCAAAACGGCGCTGAGGCAACTCTCTCACTCGCAACAATGTTCATGCGCTTTTTCCATGCAATACCATGGGACCTGTCCAATATAGACTCTCTTTTGATAGAGAGACTCCGATACTCCGATGAATCTGTCTAAAAATAGCAGTTGCGTCCGGGTGGGCGGAGCTGATCTGCCTGTATAAGGCGTTTCGCTTTTCGATTTCACATGCTCGAAGAGGACCCGTCATCGAGGACGACCGGTGACCGAGGCCGTTTCAATGTACACACACTTTAGCGCTTATTTGCAGTTGAGAGCCATATGCTTGACATTGAATCACGGCATTTGCATGCAGTGTCCCATATGACTTAGCTTTAAGCTTTTATAACAGAAATAAGATGTAGCATCCGCATACATATGCGTCCTGAATTTCTAGGAACGCTTCTAGGAATGCCGGTGGAATCCTACGAATTGCCACGCTGCACGATCAGGAGGGATTAGTGTAGTAATAGCTTGGTCCATTCTCCAAATAGGAAATAACACACATAATCTTAACCGATACGACAGAAACAACCTTAGTAAAAATGTGTTTAATTCTATTTCAGCTAAGCAGGCCCGCAACATTTCCAAGTGGTACAAAAGTCTCGGGATCGGCCAGCCGGTGCTAAAACTAGGCACAATACGCAGCAAGCCCGGACAGAGCTGAGACCCCTGAGAGTTGTTCAGCACAACAAAATCTCACTGAATAACTCGCATAAAACACACATTTACAAGAATTTCACGGAGCCCGACGCATGCGATACACACTCCTCGAAAGTAGGCGATGAGCTAATTTAAATATTTTATATACGTTTAGAATGTTTAGGTTTTTCAAAAACATTTAAAAGGGTGGTAAACAACCGAATGACCACTTAACTCAGGATCGGCTGTACTGTGGATCCTTAAGTCACAAACAGTAGCGACTAAATAATATATATATATATATATATATATATATATATATATATATGTGTGTTATCACGCATTCAATTTATTCGTTCCGTCTTTAATTTTTTGCGGACTTAAAGACGTTTAGCAGTAACAGATACTGCTAGCAATTTCATAGTTTGAAACAAGCGTTCAACGCAAAGCCCCTGGAACTGTACATTCGTAGGTGTAAGCCGCCTCGTATTTCATCATGGCAACGCCCGTACGCATACATCTGTGGTGAGCTGCCGTAAGTTGATGAGCATCTTATGATATATTCTATCATACTCCTTTAGGTATGCTAACCTTGCTTCTATAGATTATTGTCAATTGTTTTGCTTATTTCACAATTCAAAGAACAAAACTTCAAGCGCCTAGAGGGTATCAGAGACGACCTTGGCCACGTTTCTGTCTCGAGAAAGGCGATCAATTTCTAAACGATTGAATTTTCGGACTAAATGGGTCTTTCGGATTATTTCCTTTTATTGTAAATAAAAACGCGCGGATTTTACTAATTCCTTAATGAGCATTTGTTGCATTGAATTTCGAACTTTGGCTCAGTGAAACAACTAGGGTTATTGACAGGCGGGCAGGTCCGTAGCTTTTATCCGCAAAGCAAGCGGATAAATCACTGCAGAGAACTTCCACGTTGCGTATTACTATCAAACAATACTGGGCTAATCTATGCTTTCTGGAATAATAAAGAAGACAGACCGATTTGCTCATATATATATATATATATATATATATATATATAGATGCACGCCCGGAGACGCTTCCTACATATAAACATGCTATGTTTTTATACTACACGTGCATTCTGTACTTACAGTAAGCTGGATTGCTGTATGATGCTATAAATCCGAGAGCGGTGTGAAACAGTGTCCGACACAGCAAATCAATTTATTGCAAATTCCGCTACTCTAGGGTTTTGACAACTTTGTCGTGGCTAGCTGCTGTTGCTGGTGTCGCCGTAGTGGTTCGTGCTGTTCGACCAGCCAATATAGGCTACTTCAAATAACACTAGTGGTAGATCCAATAAGAGTAGCGCTTACCCTCATGACAGAATGGCCACTTTCCTTCCTATTATCCTCAACCTCCTCCCCTTTCTGGTCCTCTTTCGCGCGGCTAACCAGCTTGAGCGGAAGAGGCGCCAGAGAAATAGGAAAGGACAAACAGTAGATGATTGACTTACTATGCATAGTAATAATAATAATAATAATCACCATCATCATAATGATATAAAACGAAGGAATTCTAGTAAATCAAGCAAGCAAGCAGCGACTCACTTAATGGAGTAGGGAGTATAATATTCTTCTTCATATATATATATATATATATATATATATATATATATATATATAAATATATAGTGTCCCTTATTCTGTTGACCTGCATGTCTCGTCAATGACCCCCAGGCACTAATCTTAATGGAATTAATATACATACGCTCACGCTGAACATGCTACCAAGCTAAGGACAAGTATGTCCTCCAAGGGCATGCACATCGGAAGGAAAGAATGATGAAGTTGACAACAACAACAACAACCACTACAACAACAACAACAACAACAACAACCACAACAACAACAACAACAACAACAACAACAACAACAACAACAACAACAACCACAACAACATCATCAACAACAACAACAACGACGGCGACGACGACGACAGTGGCGTAGACATATTCGCTTGTGTTCGCCGCTCACCGTCTTACCCCTGACTGCACAGACGGACCCATATACCCACCCCTCTTTGTTACACAAGACAAGAAGAGGTGAGTGAGGATAGCGGCGAGCTGGATCTACCGACCGAACCGAACCGACTTGGACTTGATACCGGACCGGGCCTGCCTACTAACAAATCAGTGTCTCATCACTTCTGATGTTAGCCTGCCATACATACAGTTGTCTACTTCTGTCTGTCTGTCTGTCGCTGTGCACTATTATCTGTGTTTTTCTCTGTACATTACCATCCCGTCTTTATATTTGTAGATTCTCATCTCGACGACGCCCCCGCGTTTCCCTCATCATCGTATGACGCACCACCACTACGGCTAAGCGCCGCTACACTACAACCACCAATCGCGTTCACTCGCGACTACGACGAGTGCTGAGTGGGGCGAGTCCTCTGCGCTCGGATGGTTTACCCCCGGCCGGTCATCGACCATCGTTGCGTGCGTGGATAAGCGATGAAGTGCCACTCGTAAGAGAGTGCCTAAATAGTAGTACGCAATGAAACAGCATTACTGCTCGGTTGCTGGCGATACTACAGTCGCTTCGGTTGTTGTTTTCATTGCTGTTGTTGTTATGGCTGTGCAATTGTTGCTGCTGTTGTTGCTGCTGCTGCTGTTGTTGCTGTTGTTGTTGGTGTTGTTGTTGTTATGGCTGTGCGATTGTTGCTGCTGTTGTTGCTGCTGCTGTTGCTGTTGTTGATGTTGTTGTTTTGTTGTTGTTGTTGTCGTCGTCGTCGTCGTCGTCGTTGTTGTTGTTGTTGTTGTTGTTGTTGTTGTTGTTGTTGTTGTTGTTGTTGTTGTTGTTGTGTTGTTGTTGTTGTTGTTGTTGTTGTTGTTGTTGTTGTTGTTGTCGTTGTTGTCGTTGTTGTTGCAGTAGCGGTAGTAGTAGATGTTGTTGTTGTGGCTGTTGTTTGTGATTGATATTGGAGCGTGTCCGCTGTTGTTCGTGTCGATATCGAAAAGACATACGTTTGCTGACGAACACGCCGCCACAGTGCATAGTGTAGTGGTGATTCGCGTGGCAGTTCGCTACCCGCGCCTCCAGACAAAATCATCGCATTGAAGCAAGCCATTCGGCCATGCGACCATGCCAGCCCATAGACATACAATGCAGTACAAGGTCGATTTTATTCAAGAGCTATAGAGCGATATAAAGCGGGATAGACACACGCGCACACACACATCAACACAAGCTTACGCTCGCGAATGATGATAGATGCCCTCATAGAATGGATTGGCATCTTTTCCCATGTTGTTGCTGCTGCTGCCGCTACTGCAACAAATAGATAGATTGAACGCAAGTAGTGGTCGCATTCCGGTCAACATCAACGGCTATTGTTCACGCACGCATGACGATACATTTACCGTGCAAGCGCGCACCCTGTCGGCGTCTGATCAGCGTCAATGCGGAAAACAACGGGCCAATCGAATCGCCAATACAAAACATCGTATTAATCAATGCGGTGCATACGGATCACAATCACACTGTACAACAAAGTGTTCATCAATCGGTGCAAAGACAACAACCACATTGCCACTCGCCAACGGTACTGCTGGCCGGTAGCTTGACCGTGGCGTGTGACCGGCCGAATTTCGATATTGCTCGGCTTGTCCAGAGGTACGCTGCCGTTAGTGTTGCTTGCGCGTTTGGCAAATTAGCTGCGGGCGAAACGTGTCGTACAAAAACGCCTCCGGCAGTCGTGTCAGCAACAGTAAACGCCAAATCATTATGCGATCGGTAAATGACAGCAAGTACGACAACAGCAACAACAACAACACAACAACAACAACAACAACAACAACAACAACAACAACAACAACAACAACAACAACAACAACAACAACAACAACAACAACAACAACAACAACAACAACAACAACACAACAACAACACAACAAGCAGCAACAAGCAGCAAACAACAACAACAACAACAACAAGCAGCAAACAACAACAACAACAACAGTATTCATACTAATGCGAATGAGTAGCTGTCCCTAGGCAAGAAGCAGTGGCGCGCGGTTCTCTGAATTGCGTTCCAAAGACACTTGGTAAGTGTAAGTACTTGTCTGGTGTAGTCTCCAATGGCTTCGGACACCGATTCGCATACACTACTAAAAGTCCACAATTTTTTCGCCGGAATGGGAAGTAATCCGACGGGTCCATCCAAGTCAGGTGAATAATCTATGCGTCTCACCGCAAGAACGGCCGAGATATTTTCAGCCCGGTGGGCTGGCGTGTTGTCTGGAGGAAGAGGAACCGTTTGCTTAAGAGACGCTTCAGAGCATTTCTTGGATGAGCGCACAATGAAAACGTTCGGTAAGGCATTCTACAAATAGCTCTTCACGGTACCACGTTCTTCCAGTTAAACCATTCACATCATTTCATTCATGGAGAAGAAGATAGCGGCCGTCAACTTGCCGGCTAATCGTTGCCACTGAATTGTTGTGTGGTGAAGGCGCTCCAACGCCCGATCACTGCGGGCCCTGGCACTTGTGTAGAGGGTCATGAAAATGTGCCCAAGTCTCACTACCATGACGAGTCTCGATAACAAAGCAGGGCGGCTCTTGCCGAATTTCATCAGAGTCATAAGTCTTCTCGGGCAGAAAATATTCGCGCTTCTTTTTCGTCTTGTGACAAATCACGAGGTGTATATCGAGCAGAGAAGGCAAGGCCACTGCGAAAAGAACGTCGAACATTCACGACCCCAGAAAAGCATAGCCTCTGATTTGATGATGAGGGCTAACTTGATTGAATTCTGATTTTAATTGCCGAGTCGATTACTCTGTTGGGCGCGGCCATGACGATAGGACGACGCTCTGTGTGGAAGAAATCGGGCATTATTATTATTTCTTTACCAGGACCTATTCTACGAGGCATTAAGGATGAAGACAGAAGCATGATTTGGAAGAACCTCACTGGACTAGCAGAGAGTAGACTTCGAGAGAGAGAAGATGCGGTTAGTTTAGTTGATGTTGGTTATCTCCCCAGCCAACCAACACCTATTGCCACCGTCGCAACTGCTGTTGGATGGACGGTTGGTCCTGCTGACACTACGTAGGTTTTTGTCGCTACGCTCATGACTCTAAATCGAGCACATGTAAGACAAGTCTGTGTTAGGTGTGTCCGTCATTGGCCAGTAGATGGCCCGACAGTCGCCTAAAACCAGTCATCAGTCAACCGCAAGAAGCAAACATCCAGTCCATGCGAAATGCTATGATATATACAGGGTGCTCGGAAAATGTTTGAAAATGTTTTATATTGGTGGGTGTTGTAGAGCTCGTCAAGACAAATTTTTCTTTTCTTCTTATTAATGAAACATGGTCTCTGAGAAGGCATGTTTCGGAGTGAAAGTGAAATTAGACTAAGATCTATGACACTCAATATTGGAGCACCATCTGTGCGATTATGAGACAACCAGTCCTTCTAAGCAGAAACTAAGCACACCGTTGTGTTCGTGAGAATTCAGCTTTTCTGAAGAGCATGCAATGTAAGCTAGAAGAAGCCTTGCCATCGTTTAGACAAAAAAAATGAGGTTCTTTTATTAGCTTTCACGTCCAATACCTTAATATTCATAACCCAACGATCATTTACGGCGCTCAAAACCAACACATCCGCTTTGATTATTTTGGTACCAAATATATGGCGACTCGATTTGCTGTTGCGTAGTAATCAACATTTCACAGAGGACATGTTGGAGTTGCGTAGTAATCAACATTTCACAGAGGACATGTTGGAGTTGCGTAGTAATCAACATTTCACAGAGGACAAAATTGAGTGCATGCATAAATTACTTTCGTCATCAGATGAATCACTCGTCATAACTCTAGAAGCACACAAAACTATTTATTAGTTACAATAGCTGCTGACGGTGACTCAGCGAACCAATCGACAGATTCGGTAGCGTTTGCAGAGATTTTGCTGGACGTCTTGGAATAGACCAGGCAGTACTCGAACGGCCTCCCTCAGGAGTCGAGGTAATCTTGGCGATCAGCTCTTCACGGGGCTCGACCGGAGTCTAGTAGACGAGGGTCTTTAGGTGACTAGGTCAAAAAAATGACACTTGTTGAATCAGGCGATCGAGGCGGCCAAGCTATCGGGCCCGGTCGATCCACCGATTCTCTTCGCGATTCACATCGCGTACCGCAGGCGTGGAGTACGGGGGCGCTCCGACGGAACCTTCTGAAACGCCTCTCAACAGCCCTGGTAATGTTTTACTTAGAAATGTGCGGTTTTCTATTCAACTTATTAGAAAGTATGTGAGGGCCTATAAGGTCACAGAGAAACGACTTTGGCGTTCACGCTGGTGAATCACATGCGGATTCTCGCTTGCTTAACAATGAGTACTGTGCCTGTTTAACACAGCGTCTTGTATAAAGCAAGTCTCATCCGTGAAAAGCACAAATGTGCAGGGAACTCTGCTAATGAGCTTCTACTTGCCGCAGAAACCATTTACACTAGTCAATCCGTCGCCTGTAATCTAGATCTACTAGAGCTTGAACTTGCTGACGTCAATCGAAAAGTAGTCGTTCGGCTCTTAGCACACTGTGGACGGTACCGTAACTTGCACCAACGTTTTGGGCCACTTCCCTCATTCTTGCTAAGAACGATCGGCTACTGCCTGAAGAATGTGTTCCTCCATAGCTGGTGTTCTTGACCAAATATACTAAATGATTTGCGGAGGCACCTTCGAGTAGCTACTGTAGTTATAATAGATAGTTGTGCATGCTTCCGGAGAGCTTTGAAAAGCGATTAATAATTAGTTTTACGCGCTGTGGATAGGGTTAAACGTAAAAACCAAGAAAAGAATTTACTTTTGAGACTTCTTTTCTAAACGACCATGTCACACCTGGTGCTCTTATATGGGGTGGCATCACCAGTGTCATAGATTTAAGTTATTACAATCTCACTCCGAAACAAGACTTCTCAGGAAGAACCATGAAATAAATCCATTGAAAACATTTTCGCTTTAACGAGTTCTACAATTCCCTATACAAGATTTTCGGACACCTTATATTTATATATATATATAGAATTTTTTTTTAATTTTCTAAAACTTAATTTATTTATTCAATGTTATCAATCATTCACGGTCGAAACATGACATTTGGGTCCCTGTGAACGTGTGCACCATTACGGGGGGTCCAGTGTAAGGACCAGCCATTTCTGGAGGGTGCCCCGAACCGAGGCCGCATTGCCCCGCTGAACATCCAGCGACACGCGCTGTTTGAGAAAATTACCCGCTCGTTTATCACCGCAGGCTAGAATCAGCCGCTTTCCGACTTCCTTAATTGTGTTTGTTGTGAAATTATGTCCTTAATAATTGTTTTAATATGCTTAGCTAGAACCTACGCATTGTGAAATGCAGTCCCGTCATTACACTACGTCTTGAATCTTGGGTATATAAGATCAAGGTAAAATGTCGTTATAGTATGTATATATATATATATATATATATATATATATATATATATATATATAATTAACATACATTGTTTAGTATCTTCGATGCAAAATCTCAATACTTGTGCCCTATACGACAAAGGGCGTGCCCTTATCAGTACAGACACTAGACAAACATGGACAACTGCCATTGGATATATGCTATTCGTTCGGTTATGGGTATTATTCACATACATTTGGAAATCAGTCATATGTTTCCATCGTAGTTTTTGCCCCGTCTCGCTTCTCCAGAGCTCTACGTTCTCGTCTCCAATGCAGTTGGCGCAACATGCTAATGACAGTCCTTGGCAACAAACCACTCATTAAGCGCATTATGGTTAGTACAACTACACTACGAGGTGGCTAGACATAACGAATATGTCTATCGCAAAGATAACGTAGCCGAGACTTTCCTTCTTTTGCACCACGGCGTGACAGGCAAGAGCCGACTGGAAGAAAACGAGATTTGTTTGATACATCAGTTGGCCGCTGCGCAGCAACGCTATGATCTTCAAAAGACAATAACGACGATGCATCAACATCAACATTAACAAAGATACCGACAGCACTAGCCAAGGTCCATAGCTCAAAACGGCAGACAGAAACCATGCTCTAGGCGACCAATTCTGTTTCGGGATTTGTCGGGCTATCATGTGTAGATGCCCCGATGATGCCAGCGGCGCCCGAATGCTTAACCAAACATTCGGCATTACCTAAAGCCGATAATCAAAGCGTTGGTCACTCACGAATGCATAATTAATGATTTAATTACTACCCGTATCGTCTACTCGTGAAGCTTTGTTTGTCTGCCTGCTAAGATCTCGCCAAGTAGATGGTTGAAATATAAGTAGAGTGTCCTGCACACGACGTGCTAGCTTTTTTTCGTGTGTTCTATGTGAAATGTAACGTTCTCTAAAGCGGTCCGAAAAATACACACGCTTTTTCCTCCAGTGTAATGTCCACCGTAGTGCATGCCACGGAAAATGTACCTATAATTCAAATTATCCGGGACGACGACGGCACATTTCGGCACAGAAGAAGAGATGCCATTCTTGGCGCATCATTCATAAACGTTGCAGCCCGTACAGCGCATTACGCTCGATTCCGCTTGGGATTTTGTTATTGTGGTAGAAGCGTCGAGAAGGGATCTTATTAGAAGTGGTCTTCAATACCCATATCTTAGGGCAAAGGTTGAATGCTTTGAACCGTATGGAGACCCGAACTCGTGCTGGCACCCTCTATATTCTTTGCTTGGTTTTGACATTGGGTGAATGCAAGCGAAAGCGTGATCGGATTTTTTATGGTGCGGAATCCGGCTTTTGTCCAAGATCGCGACAAGGTAGTTTGCAACTTTATTGCTCTGGCAACAACAACGCTGTTCAATGAATTCCGTCGAGGTGTGTGCCATCAGATGGAGATTATTAAAAAATATCAGCTGATACTCTGCTTTTTGCAGGGAAGACCGCATCGCGAGTGGCAACAGATCGTATATCTTTCTTTCAGGCTAACCCTCAGCCAAAATTTTACGTAGACAGGTCTGCTTTCGCATGCTTTGTAAGACCGACCCCATAAATACAAATAAGCAATGGTGGGGCTCGAACCCGCGCACCTATGTGCTTCCTTCTGGTGCGGGGCGCACGCGAATGCATCACGCCACTGGGTTCAACAGATTGTATATCTAGCGGAATTGTGTAAGAAGACTGCAATAGTTCCATCTTCAGCTTTGCTAACGCTTTGGTCAGCGTTTGTGATCGACTGGACAAGTTGATGGCCGCATGCATGTGCCGGTAACTACGGTAAAAATCTTCTTAATCGAGTCGGCAATTTCATTAGACGCTGACTCTATATTGCGTAGATTCAAGTGTCCGAGTGCGGGTACTATTTTTTGACATCTCGGGCGTCTGTGTGTGTGTTTTTCGGAGGGGCAGAAGTCACATTCTCTGAAGCAACTCCCCGTTCTGAGAACGAGCAGCTGCGGCTAAATTAGACTCGTTGGCTTGAGTACTGCCGGGGGCAGAACGATTAGTGGTCCTGGTGTTCATGGCCGTCAGTAAGCTGATGCCAGGCGAGATCTGCTTTGGGTGGGACGCACTCCGTGTATGCGAATTCCTATTGTTTGGCTCGTTCGTGACAGTGGCTCTTGTTGGTGGTGTAAGTAGGCTCAATACATATCCACTATTTTGGTCGCCATCGACAATGCATGATTCGTTTTGTGTCATGCGACACGTGTGCCGATGTTTCGTCATGAGTTGACGAGGATGTGATAATGTTTAGCAGAAGATCAAGTCCAGATTTCGCCGAGGGCCATTCTTAAGTAGATGAGTAGACTCGTCTAACTACACTCGTTTCTTGTTAAACATGCGCTGGAGAGAGAGAGAGAGAGAAAGAAAGAAAGAAAGAAAGAAAGAGAAGAGTTGAGATTGATAGACATAGGAGGGAAATTCTTGGCAGGTAGATTAGTTAAAAGAGGCAGAATGCTACAGTTACTGAATAGGATTAGATTTTCGTTCAGCCAACAAGTTCTGGGGTTACCTAAATCTTTTGAAAAAAAGTCATATCTTGGAGGGGATACTCTAGTGAATATTAATAAGAGAGAACTAATCTGCCTATCCTTCGCTCTTCAGCTTGTCGAATTTGTCGCCTAAAATCGACAGGAGTACCGGAAAGCCATAGTTGTAATGCATGCAGATGGCATGGCGCTTACTCATCATGACATGGGTGCCATCAAGAGCATCACTTCACTGGCAGAGGTGCTTTTTGTCTTAAGGGAACTGGAAATAAACGCCATTCAAACCAAGACTGTGAAATTTGAAAAGAAAGTCAATTGGCTTTCATTGACCCAAATGCGTTGTGGTGAAGTTTGTCAACTCTTTTTGGCATCTGGGGCTTCGACTCCATTATACTGGAGAGACCTTCACTGCGCACATCGTCGAAACACTACGCACAGCTCTAGTCTCTCTCAATGGGGAGGTCCGACGGGGGTTGAGGACCTGGATATTTTCAGTGCCTCTCATCTCCGGTCTGATCCTGCATGTGACATTCGCCACGCCTAGACCAGATATATAAGTTCATGGGTACTATTATCAGGTGTGTTTGAATACAAACTTCCACGCGAAGCACACAAAGTGCACCTGTCGACTACACTCTCAAGCGTGTACGAAGTATCATGCGTCGGCCTGCATGACCCTTGCGAATCACTGCACTGCCTCACCCTCGAATGACATGCCGAGAGCAGCGACAACAATAAAAATGGCAATAAAAAATTGCCATTTTTGTTGGCGAATTCCAACCGAAAATCTGAAATATTTAAACATCCATCCTTGGGAAGAACTTCGGCGACCAAACGACGATGACCATAGTGCGAGTTAAGCCGACAGAGGAAATTAGCCGAAAGTGGCGCTTGTTCTGCTGCACGGGCTCTGTTGTTATCAAATACACTGGTCCAACGTGAACCAAGGAATAAACACCCAACGCTTAGAGCTTTTCAGTAGCTTACCGTTGAGTGCCACGAAAATGCTCCAATCTACACTTAACGTGAGGCACGCGGCCAGCACTAAGAGCGGTGACACGCGTCCAGCGTAGTGAATTGTTAGACCCAGACCTATATCCCTTACTATATATCATAATCATATCAGTTAGCGGGCGGTTCTTCGATGATGCGACATTAGAAGTTCCAGTTAATATTGCTGCGGCAGATTTAATTGCAGCTCTACAATTTAAAATATAAAGGGGTTTGCGCTAAATGCGTCGGAAGCTAAGGTGTACCCCAACATAGAGAGGAAGCAATCTACAAACGCACTTCCCGGTATAATGCAGGCAGATTAAAAACTTTTGACGAGCCCAGTGGCGTGGTGCATTTGCCTGCGTCTCACAACCAGAGAAGACACATAGGTGCGCGGGTTCGAGCCCCGTCGTTGCACATTTGTAATTAAGGGTGTCCGTCTATGAAACAATGCAAAAAGCAGTCCCGTGGACGTTAAATCTTGACTGAGGGTCAGCCCAAAAAAGTTTAGATTAAAAACTGTTAAACATGCGCCGACAAGCAGCACTCTGCTCTGTTTAAAGATACCACAAACGAAATACAAGCCTACGACGAAGCTAGGCAAATATTCTAAACTAAGTTTTAAGCATCGTTTTTCAAAGGCACACCTAGATAAAAACAAGCCTCTCATATTAACCTATAAGCCAGGGTATATTCGGAATAAGAAGGGCTACTGACTCGGCAGCCGTCTGATACGCCGCTTTATTAATCCTCTTTGGTTCTCTCGCAGAGTCACTGATTGAGCAATCTCAGAATTTAGGAACAAAACAATCAATGTAGATCATGTCATCATACGTGAACCCGCTTGGGGTCCCCCAGAACCCTTTAATCCACTTTATTTCGGCCCAATCAACATGCGCTGGAGAAACACATAGGCTGGAAAAAAGTGCTGCAAAAAAAAAAAGTCTCGTACAACCAAGATTTCGCGCCGTGTTTTTAGCGGCACGAGATTTCTTTAGCGAAGGCTGGCTTAGAGCCCTGCTCTCGTCACAGCTCGGCACCATGATACCCCCCAAGTGTCTGCATGGCATGTGCGCCGAGGACAGATGCTCCATTCTGCCGAGCTGCTCTTTTACAAACACAATGCGGATAGGCCGTGAATCTTAATTATCTAGCCCCCCCCCCCCCCAGACTCGCAGAACTCAAGTAAATGGTCTAACAAGCTCTCAAAACGGTTGGTATTATCCACACCCAAGCCAAGAAAATTGACAGCTATTAGCGAGGCAGGGCTGACAAAGAGGGTATTCCATTATGGGCGTATGGGAAGTTCCTAGCGTGGCACGTCACGGCCTAGTGCACAACAGCTGCACCCGCTCGCTCACAGCTCAGTTAGGATGAGCAGCAAAACACGCCAAAACCGTATCGCTATGAAAACCCTATAACTAAGCACATTGAGGCACAGTTATTCAGACAGATGTAAATACTGGTTGTCTGTAAGGGAAACGCGGCTTCTATTGTGAGCTCCGTGGGGTGAGATAGCGAAAAATAAGAGTTGAGACAGTTGTACTGATTGAAAATAATAATAATAATAATAATAATAATAATAATAATAATAATAATAATAATAATAATAATAATAATAATAATAATAATAATCTAACCTGCATTTCCTACCCACTGTGGCTACAGCCACACTCTACAACTCCCACTTCATGAACCCCCTATCAGCGCCAAGACAGTCTAGATCGAAGAGTCGCGTCATGCAATATTAATGTACTTGGTACTGGTAGTTTACGTTACTACCCTGTTATCGCGAAAGCGGGTGGCATTGAAAACACACACCGAGAAGTATTGGCAGTCAATAGCTTTATTTTACGTTGCCGTTTCCTGGCGTCCTGCTCCGCTCCACTCTCGCGTCTTCCCTTTGCTGGCAAAAGGGCTGTTCTAGGGTGTTAGTGGCTGGCTAATCGCATCGTGAGTGAATCGTGAATCGACAATCGAGACTACGAGATCATCGCACTCTACTGCGACCTGTCGCGTGACTTCTACTAACAACGCGGCAAACGTTATTTGGGTCATCTATTTTTGGGGTCTTGATTGCTACAGTCGTGACTCATTTAATAGACGCTGATAATGCTCAGCATGTGTTTATTATATATATATATATATATATATATATATATATATATATATATACATGTATTGTCCTTGTTTTTATTATCATTCATTGCGTGTATATGTGAATAAGGGCCTATTTGTTCTATTCCCCGCCTCTACGGCGTTAAGGATGCGAATACATCTGTGTTGACGCCGTGTTCGTAGCCGATTATTGGTCCAAGGCGTTTTGTCATCAACGAGCGTAAGTGTGTAGAAGAGATACAATTCTTGTAGGGTCGCGCGCGTCTGAGTGTAGCTTGTTTAGGGTAGCTAGCAGGTATGTGACCCAGTAGGCCACATACCTGACTGCGAGGCATCAACTTTGACTGTTTACTCACAACAAATTTAAGGAGCTTCTGGGCACTGGAATGTGGTCGAAATGGAACCGCGTATGGTGGACAACTAAACCATTTAGATTACGGCGCAGACAAACTGAAAAAGAACGATATCTTCGCTTCGAGATTGACACGTGGCGACAAAGCAGCCCGCAACACAGCAAATACACACACTGACTCAATAAAGATGTATACTGTGGAACGTTGGCAAATGACCTTCTCTACATAGATATTATGTTTTTAACCGAAACGTTTGTGACAAACACATTAAATATAAATCAGTTCATACAACACGAAATATATCATGGACTTCTACTTAAGTTTCAAGGGAGAGGCCGACCCAAATGAAGTGTGGCTATCGCTGTCAGAATGATAGAGTGCTCACGCTTAATACACAAAGTGCAGCTTCAATATCAGGAATACATGAGCTTGGATTGCAAATTGAAAACAAGAAAAATGAGGTTACGTACGCCAGCTAGGACCGAATAAGTGCAATTGATGTGGTACTAACCCTAGCCCAGGCCCTCATGGTCTCGACGCACCCTCACAGGACGGATTACAAAATGGCATCCCCCTATCCAACCGCAGGTAGACATGCGGGATGATAGTCAGGGATAGAGCTGATTGAAGGAGAACGGCAGAGACGCCTCTCCCATGGCTTCGATGTAATGCCAAAGTAATACCGAGCCTGGGGGGTGGGGAGGAATCCGGGTTTAGTGGGTTTGCGAGTCTCACACTAGTCACGCAGGCTGCTAGTGGCGCATGTGCATCATGCATTACCGAAACCTCCCAGAAAAAAGAAAAAAAAAACAAAACCCTAGCACAGCAGCCACAATCAATAGTCAGCAAGATGTATTCAACGCCCTTAGCGCAGCGAAAACACTATAAAATCACGTTCAATTCGTAGCGAACCAACAAGCCCCATGCACCCTCAGTGCTGATTTCATGCGCACGAAAACCGTTACACAAACTCACTACGCATTTTTTTGCGTAGATCAAACCATCAAACCACAATGGTTTGATGAACAATGCAAAGCCATAAAATACACTATATGCAGTCACACGGATCCTAGCCCGGAGAGACTACAACGACTCGCTGACATAAAACGGAATTTTAAAAATGAATACATTACAATGAGTGGATGCTTAATTTTACGCGTCTATACGGTAGTGATCTCATACTGCCTCCGAGAGAGAATGCCTGTGATTATCGAGCATTTACAGAAGAAGTCACCAGTGTAGTGAAATCCAAAGAAGTACAAATAAACCTTCTCTGTGCCTGCCAATCCCCAAATTGTATAACGCATGCCTACGCAGCAATAAGAAACCGGAAGAAAAACGAAGGCAGTGTGCAGGGAAGTCAGGTTAAAATTTGGTTCAAAATGTATTAACATGAATTTAACAGCGTATTGAGCGGTCCATAGGGACAACTCGTTCGACGAATCTGGAGATATGTAACTAATGAGGGATGAAGCATGGCGATTCTCGTATTTTTATAACCATGGTCACTTCTATTTCGAAATAAAAGAGATGGACGTGGTTGTACAAGCATTCTTTTTTTAATTTGTTATCGTGTTCGTGAAGGGTCGCCGAAAAGTAAGATGGGTATAGTCACAGGGGTAGAGGAAATAAAACTGCTTATTAGAATAATGAAGAGGAACACGGCACGTGGGTTAGCTGGAATAACACCGTAGATAGTCAAGGCGTTGGGAGGGGGCCACACAACTTATTTGTCGCGGGTAGCCTACCGGGAAACTGGCGTGAAATGAGAATATTTTTGGCAGAAGATGATGTCGATAACGGTGCTTTAAAAATAGACGGCCGATAGCTATTACACCAATTACGTATGGCATTTGTATGCAGACCTTTAAGAGCAGAGTGCAGAATGTGCTAGAATAATGGTACAATGAGAAATTGGCAATGCAGGTTCAAAAAGAATACAGCTTGGACGCTTATATTTTTTCTTTGAATGAGGATAGTATTTTATGTTTTTTAAGGTAAGATAGCAGATAGTATGTTTAACGAAAAGAAGTGCGCTATATTTGTGTTTTTTTTCGGAGGTACCATTAAACTTATGGTACAGTAAAATAATTAGTGCATTAAAGGACGTTCGACGGGTTAACTGAGGAAAAAAAGACAATGTGAGTAAAAACAAAATGCGAGGGTGATATTTGCGGCTGTCAGACTTAGCAATCAATAATGGACAGACTATAATGTATCTAGTAGATAAACTTAAAGTAACGTAAAACATCATATACACATAAGTGGCAAACACATTGTAGCGTGAACAATTAGGTAAGTTTGACTATTAATTTAGAATTAGAGAAAGCGTTGGGATGAGAAATGGAGGCAGAAAAAACACGATTTCGAGACATAGACTATTTTCTTAAATAAAAAGAGAAAGAAGCTCAACCCATACACGAGAAGAGCTTGAGAATGCAATGCGTGTATCTATTATTTGCGGCGTTGTGAGCCCCTGGTATAAAGGAGTGAGATGTGTACATAAACTTGTCGAACGATTAAATAATCTTTGAATCAATAATAACGTTACTAGATTTCGCCTTCATGGACGGTGTAATCAATCATACTCATACCTAATATTCCCGGCAGTAAAAACAGCAAAAAATCTCCTAGAAATGCTAAGTTTATTTATATTCAATTGTTGTCCTTCACCGCTACACACTCGCTGGTGCATCTTTTTCTCATTTTCGTTTTACCGCAGCTAATATCACAATTTTTATTGTACCTCTAGTAAACACATATATATATGTGTGTCACCACACGTTCAATCAGCCATTTGCACAGGCAGAAAAATGCGCCACGTTTTACTTTACACGGAGAATCTCGCATATATATATATATATATATATATATATATATATATATATATATATATATATATATATATATATATATTATGTCTAGAAATTATTGTAGCAAGGAGACCCTACTGTAGATAGAAGCACTTGTCTGACAACACTTATACAGAGTAGGATACACTAGATACTCTTACACACGCGCGCCCAATTTTCTAAAAACAAAATATACTAAGATGTAGCCTCCCACTGTCCGAACGTCATTCGTGTTAATAACCAGAAGAACCGCTATCTCTATAGAAATTGCATTTGGCGCACTTACTGGAGCAAATCAATGCGACTAGTCAATGTATATTTTTACCAACAACTCTCAGTTCCGTAGTCAGCAGGCTTTACTCGTGAACGAGGATCTGCTTCGATGACGTGAAGCCCTCCATGCTACGCTCGACAGCCGCTCTATAGTCCTTGAGCGGGCGCATCGTGTGCATGGGTGGTCGGAGCTTGCCCTCAAGTGCGAACTTTTCCAGTTCGGCATACATCTGGTCGTCTTCTGCCGATCCGGCATGCTCCTTTGCCCACTGGGTCCGCCAGAACCCGACAAGGCGGACATCCTTGAAGATCAGCGACGCCGTCGAGACGGTCACAGGCTGCTTCGACATACCTCCGTAGGTCACCACATATGCCTTATTGTCTACGTACCTGTCGGGCGACAGCAAACGGACACCACAAGACAATGCGTAAGCCCTAGGTGACTGACACACAGGCCTGGTAACATAATGTCACTCTGCAAGCGTTCGAGTACGGAATTAAGTAGTTGATTACCTCATCATGTCAGAACAGTTCTTGCCGCCGATGCAGTTGAGTGCTAATCTAGGTAACGGAGTTTTCTGAAAAACATCCTTCATTGAGGGTAGTCGGAGTTCCTCCTCCGTAACCACGTAGTCGGCCCCGAGCTCCGTAAGCTGCTTTTTAAGCTGGGCAATATCTGGCCGATTTCGAACAATATTCACCTAATTGCAACGAATTCCGCAAAATACAAATGAAGAAAAAGACACATTAGATGACATAATTCTCTCATAAACACCTACCCTTGAAAACCAGCAACGAAATCGGCTACTATTATTTTGATTTGTGTGTACTCACGTAGTTCCGCCACTCAAATAGGCATATCAACAAAGCTCTGAACGAGCCGCAGCATAGGATTTGCAGAATGTTGAAACGCTAGGTTATTAGATTTGATATCACAGTGTTCAAGCAAAGGTGGGCACCTGGAGTACCCCGGGCTCTCTTGCAGTAGAAGCGAAGGATGTCAAAGCCGTCACAGTTGGTTGAATGAGATTACAGCCCTGGTCTTCAGGTCAGCCAACAATCCTCCTGAGAGGCGATGGAAAGGGACCGAATATGCCCTGCTCGCCAACAAATTTACTTTTGTGCCGCTAGTATTCAAGGCACTCGGGGGACCCGGCTCCCAGGCATGGTCGCATCTCCAGAAAATCGGCAAACGAATCAAACTGGCAACAGGGGAGACAAGAGCTTTTGACTTTCTACTTCAGCGGATATCACTGGCGGTTCAGCGCGGCAATGCGGCAGCAATAATGGGAACAATCGAGGGGCTGCCTCGAAAATTCGCTCGACTGGTAACACTCCTCATATGCCCTTGTGTAGTTAGTAATTCACATATCCCTGTAACCTTAAAATTAAATAAAAATATTTGATCTAGAAAAATAACGAAATACCCATATCTCACGGGCAAATCCAGAATAGGCATTACAATACGTTAGAGCAGACGAAGTAAGTGTCATCCAATTAACACGATTTGCAAATTACTAGTGCCTCGCTAAAAATGCGTTCTCCAAATACACGTAGCTGGCGGCGATCGATAGTAGGTTTTAAATGTACTAAGAAAACTGACTGCTTAATGCTATTCTTTGCATTTCTATTTAATTTACCAAGTTTAACAAACTTTTACTTTAACAAACTCACTGAGTCTATGTTAACTGCCTGTCTCCGCGTATGCATTAAAAAAGCCATAGTCATTAGAGAGTACCGCCCCAAAATAGCACTGCAATCACTTATCCAGCCAACCTCGTTTTTATTTTATTTTTAATGGCTCACCAGTCTAAAGCGCATTCTAGTGTAAATTAGTACTGTATTATTATTACTAAACAGTACTTCATCTATCCCCGACAAAAGGCAACGACAACAACACTACCGTGGCTCTAAAAACGACGCCTGGTGTTTATCATTTTACCAGTTGATCTCTATAAAAAATACTTGTGCAAATACACCATTGATAATGTGTATGTATACAATTCTGATAAATACACCATTGACAAATACTATACTGACAAAAACACTATTGTGCAAACAAACTGACTGAGGGCGTTCACAAAAGATTCCTAAAACGTTTCCATAGAAGATTTGAATCGAACCGAAGACTGTAGACCTTCCGTCCATGTCAGCTTTCTTTAAAGAGAACGACGCACAGGTCGCAGCTTGTGCGAGGTAACCTTATCGGCATGTCCTCGATGTGACAACAAAAATGCACGGGGGTACTAACCGTGCGTAGTCCCATTGCTCGGGCAATCTGAATGACAGCCTGACCGACTCCGCTGTTGGCGCCATTCTGAATCACGGTGTCACCTTCGCGCAGCTGCACAAAGTCCTTTAACATGCGATATGCCGTCGGTGGATTAACGGCAAGAGTCGACGCAATTGCCAGATCCATCTTGTTTGACACAACACGCAATCTGTCCAAATACATACAAACATATCATTTATATAATAAGGGGACCGTCTTCTCCGGACGGCAAATTTATTTAAAATCAGTAATTCCTCATTGAGCCTTAAATATCCATAATTACACATTTCAACAATTGCAACAAAAATAAGAGCATTTTGCAGAAAAAGCTTTCGCCCGTGTTTGCATTGTATAAAAAAAACATATATATATATATATATATATATATATATATATATATATATTTCCAATGAGATTAACGCGAAACACCTACTATTTTTGAAAACTACTTCTAAAATAGACATAACGTTCCTTGAATCAAGAGATATCAATAATATTTTTAAATGTTGGGCTCGCGTACCCCACCGTTTGCCTCAATTCAGTTCAAATCAAACTGAATTAAAAATGGTCCACTAAGGATATAAGTTGTTTATACTAAACCGAAGGTCGTTTTTTACCAGAGTAAAAAAATAATCAGAGTCACCCGGAGAAATAATACGTATGAAAGCTGTTATGAAGACTATTAGCCTGTTTATCCTTGACATATATCAATAGCGCCTGGGCGCTGGCTGGATAAATGAGGGATTACAGAATACAATAACATCTTAGTTATTATAAGAAGCGTATTATTCAAATGTACATAATATGCCAGGCGTCAGACTGCAAGCGCACTGAATCCTAGTGGCCTTGTTAGACCGAAGCTGGTCGTTACACCGTCGTTACATGTTCACCAAACTTCAGGTCGGCAGAGAATAGCACACCGAGAATAGCACTTCATCGCTGTTACTTCTGGTATGGAAGTATTGTCAAGTTTATATACAAAGTCATTTTGTCCAGACTGTAAAGCCTCAAGCTTCTGAGAGCTAGGGTCTGGAGGCACCATGACGGAAAGATCGCTTAATCTCATCTGCACGAATCTGAGTAGCAAAACACGAAATGAAAAATCAGGGCGAGTTTATCAGGCAGAGAATCTCAATTTTGATCCAAAGAGGTACCGCAGCGATGGGGGTAGGATCGCTAGAGAAATAAGTCCGTCCTCCTGGACTGATCCTAACCAGCAACCCTGACGCAAAAGTGACAAACGGACGTTGTTTACACTTGTAACGGCCAATAGCTAGCTAAATAATATTGCCGACGGGGTTATGTCGACCTAAACATATATATATATATATATATATATATATATTTTTTTTTTTTTTTAATATTAGTAATATGTTATCGTAAACTGACCCTTTTTCGTGAGCCACGCCGAACTTCCTCCAAGTGCCCCACGCGTTGCCGGGCAAGAGAACCCAGTCGCCTTTTGCGACTCGCCGGACGGCAGTGCCTGTTTCGATGACCTGGCCGACACCCTCGAGGCCAGCATTGGCCGGTAGTGAAGGCTTGAAGCCGTACGTTCCTTGGATGAGGTTGATATCGGCTGGATTAATCGGACACGCTGCAACAACACGTCAAAGTTTGCAATCACACGTAAATGAGCGAGCGAGTAAGCTAGTGAGGCAAACCTTCAATATCCAAGCTCTACAATAATGTTATAGCTAGTAAAAATAATTTGATTAAAGCAGTATTGGGCCCTAGCCGCCTGTTCGCGTATATACCATCTTTACACGAAAATGGGAATCCCCGTTAATTAATAACTATCAACATTAATACAGTTCAGCTCCTATTATATAGTTCTAGCACACGTAGTCGTATTTAACGGGCATTAGAATCTGGAAGCGTACTGACCCATCACCGTTTGATCTATCAGAAAATAAAGAAATATATATATATTATATATATATATATATATATATATATATATATATTTGTTTTCCTCAAGTTGGTTTGATATATCAACACAGTTGTTTTCTATATAGATAAAGTCTTGTAACTTTCAACGGCCCTTGTAGCTTGCAACGACACATTCATTACAAAGCAAATGTGCTTTACTACACACTCATTGATATAGCAGGTAATATGGTGAGCTTTATTGTAGGGGCCGTCGAAATAGTGAATAAACCTAATCTGCAAGTGCAATTATCTGGCTATAATATGTATAATCACGCTGCTCATTGATATAACAGGTAACATGGTAAACTTTATTTCAGGGGCCGTACAAATAGTGAATAAAACTAGTCTGCAATTGCGATTATCTGGCGCGAAGTGAACAGTTCACGAGATGTCACGTGCTGCGAAGAGGCAACTGAATACATAGATCGCATCTGGGTAAACTTTCTCACCGAGAACTTTGATGAGGACCGAGTCGGCCTCCTGCAACGCCGGCATCGAACACTCCTCATGGCGGAGCACCTTGGGAGGATCTCCGAACTCGTCGAACTTCACCGTGAAATTCGTTAAGGCCATTCTCAATGCGGTTAGCGACATCGCGCGGCCGACGGCCGGCTTCAACGCTATCCGCCTCATCGATCCTAACATATCTAATTGCGGGCTTTCAGAACGTCATCGGTATTAGAGACGACGCGTCCAAAAAACCAACCGCCACTGACTTTAATAGTACAATAACAACTCAGCAGCGACTTGACTTGTCAACTATCAGCTAAACTCGGTAGCTGTCACAGGCATTTTGCCACGCCATTCTATGACTGTAGAGTGGTTATGAGAGGAAAACGTTTTTTTCCTGCTGCTGCTTGCCAATATATGATGAACTACGTGCTACATACAATCTATTGTTTTCTATATTACAATACTAGTGTCAATATTTCACATGTGTTTAGAGGACAGCCGGCAGTTCAAACGGCAATAGGTTTGTTATTGTTTCGGCTCTGCTAGCTATTATCATCAGCTGCAGCTGGCAGACAGTAAGTAGTAAGTAGATCGAGTGATGGCCGATAATCCACAACTATACAATGAGCCAACCATTTGTAAGCTTTACAAACGGCGTGTGTTTACTTTGTAGTGGGGACAGTTTGTACTGTTTGTTTGTTTCTTTCTGCCGTCCGTCGATCTCACCATTCGCTTTGAGATATGGTTTTATTTCGACTCGTGACGATGAGTGAACCTTCTATGACCAGACGAGAGCGAGTTGAGAGGTCTGCGGATACCGGCAGCATTCACCGGGTCCGCGCAGAGGCCGAATGCAAGCGCTGTCGCTTTTCTGCTGTGGGTTTCGAACTTTAGTTTCATTTAGAGTCTCACAAGTGTGCGTTGCTGAGTCGGAACGTCGGGCAAGACTGTACAAGAGCGCGCACGAACAAAACGTGTAAGTGTGAATTAAAGTATATTCATTCTATCTATCTGCTCGAGTCGAATTGAGAAGGTGTGAATATCGTGGAAATGGGTGTCCTGGCACAAACTTCGCGTGCATTTTCTTTAGTCGAGTCACTTGGTAGTGTTCCGCCTCTTGCTCCCGGTGTGTTTATAGTATATACTTGTAACTGTATGTTTTACAAGCGCATACATACGTTTATGTCCGAAAAATGCATCTCTATTATGACATTTTACTATATATATATAGTAAACTATGTGATACTAAGGAAGTATTTCTGTATATATAACGCAAGTTTGCAGTGCGTATTCATGAGTAAAATGCCCGTTCGCTTATTTATGAATTATTTGTCCGGCCAGCGTGTCTCCACTCAGCGTATTTAATATTGGTCATACAATCATAGGCATTGTATATATATATATATATATATATATATATATATATATATATATATAACAGATTGTGGCTCCTCTCCAGAATCGAATTAGAATAAATAGGTTTTAGAATTTTCATGGGTCATTCATTGTGATGGTTATCATGCGGCAACTTCGCTAAGCAGGTTAGCAGTTAGACGTCTACACGATCCAGATGAGGCGTTGCAATAGGTGTATTGTTGTCTTGTTGTAAAAGCGTACTCAAGATGAATGTTATTGATAATATATGATGTTCATTTATTTTTAATTGTAGCTTCTTGTTTGTGTTGCAATTTCGTATAGCCACATGGCTAGTGCGAAGCATATGGATAAACATTCATCATTCATTTTTCCTTTAATTTATATATATATATATATATATATATATATATATATATATATATATACACACATATATATATATACAGATTGTGACGGAAAGATTTTTAGAGTGATACATGGAATTGTAGAGCTCGTTAAAGCAAATATTTTTTTCAATGTAACATGGAATCTGAGAAGTCTTGCTTCGGAGTGAGAGTGAAATTGCTTCAATTTGTGACACTGGTGTTTTTGCCCGACCTAGGAGCACACAATGTGCTATTGCGAGACAACCAGTCCTCCTCTAAGAAACTAAGCACACCGTCGTGTTTGTGATATATGAATATACAAGGACGGTCAGAAGATGCGACATGGTCGCTTAGAAGAGAATTCGCCAAAAAATGAAGTTCTTTATTAGCGTTCACGCCAAATACCTCAAAATCATAACCCTACGACCACTCGCAGCGCTCAAAACGAACATATTCAGCAAATGCGCAATTCGTGGTATCATTTTGTAAAATGACTGTGTGGCGACGTTCACTACCGCCGACGTGTCGCGCGACAGCCGCAGCGCGTCATTTTTCATGCACTCAATCTCGACATGCCCTCCGAAAAATCGTAATTACTCCGCAACCACAGCTCGCATTAACATATGTTTGGTACCAAAATGGTCGGGCACAATTTGTAGTCATTTCACTCTCACTCCGAAACAAGACTTCTTAGATCCCATGTTCCATTAGAAAAAATATTTGCTTTAACGAGCTCTACAATTCCATGTATCGCTTTAAAAATCTGTCACACCCTGTATATATATATATATATATATATATATATATATATATATATATATATTTGTGGTGTTTATCTGCGCTCAACTGTGACCGCTTTCGTAGCAGGTGCAGCAGAAGTCGTAAGAGAAGAGCGGTAGTCAGCGATGTCGACGCCGACGACCCAATTTGGCCGACTGCTGGTGCGACCAACGCAGTTAGGTGGGCAGTTATCTAGCGTATGCGTTCGTTGGGTGTCGGCCAGAGCCAAAGGCAACCGAGCCTGTCGTCAGGATGGCCCACAGAAGGGCCAGGAATACGGTTGGAAGCTAACGAGTGGCCGCATCGCGCGGAAAGATCAGATGCTTGTCAAACAGAAGGATCCCAGGTACGTCGATAGCACACAGACTTATATATATATATATATATATATATATATATATATATATATACATATATCTATATATATATATATATATATTTATATATACGTGGCGGCGCATCCGAAGCTGGTTATGCAGCCCATCTTGCGGAGACCAACAAGCTAAGAAAATACTCATCAATTAATTGGTATCCCCACGAATTCTGGCCTCTCGCGTTTGAGACCTTGGGTGCTCCTGGTGTCGAACACCAGGAGCACCCAAGGTCCTATATCCGCAAAGTCGGCACTATGTTAAATATGTCAACCGGTGATAGCAGATCGTCGTCCTTTTGAAAACAACGTCTGGATCTTGACATACAACGTGGAAACGCGGCCTCCGTTCGGGGCACACTTCTGAAGTGGTTTCGGCCTAACCTAGACGAAGCGGACACGTGATAGTCACAATGCACACCTGCTAGGCCCATTGGCATAGCTAATCTTCCGTAATATGTGTCCCACATACATATTGTAATAAACGAAATATATTTAATAAGAACGACATATATTTGTTTGAAAAGAGACATTACCTTTTTCGTCATACGAAATAGTTATATCATGACGAACTGCAATATCTCAAGTTTATCCCATATTTCTGCTGTATCGGTATATAACGTAGTGAGTATCCTTCTACTTTTTTATTGTTCTTATTTGATGTATATATAAAAAATATATATATATATATACGCAGGGCGGAAAGAGACCTGACGGTCTGACCTTAACTCCGTTCGAGCGCGGATGCATGCTGGTTTGGGACGCGACACTTACTGACCAGACCATTAGCCCCATCAATGGTCAGTGCTGGCGCGGCTCGGGCTGGTCATGCTTCGGCTCTCGCCGAGGCAGGCAAGGTTAGAAGGTACCAGAACTTCGAGTACCCATACGGGTTTTACCCACTTGCCTTCGAAACCCTCGGGAAGCGGCTGATGCTAGCCAGCGGAGATAAGCGAGCGGGTGATTTCCTCAGACAGCGTATGTCGTTGGATGTGCAACGGGGCAATGCAGCCGCATTTCGAGGAACCCTCCAGAAGTGGCTGGTCCCTACACCGGACCCCCCGCAATGGTGCACACGTTCGCAGGGACCCAAATGTCATGGTCCGACCGTGAATGACTGATTACATTGAATAAATGAATTAATGATATATATATATATATATATATATATATATATATATATTTATATATATGTTTCAGTTTTGTATATATATATATGATTTTTATTTGCTATTCCTTGTGCAATATCCTTTTAATTCAAATGCGCTTGCTCTGCAGTATGTCACACAGCTTTCTGCTGGCTTCGTATACTATTATATTATTATCATTGTATCTTTATATGTATTTTTTTACAAACATCCTCGCCTGTAGTGTATGTGTACTATGAATTGGATTATCACAATAGTTTTATTGCAAGCTAATTACACAATGATTTGGTTTAGCGTGTGTTTTCCATGGTTCCTAACAATATATGCAATTTTTCTAGCCTGGGTAATTTAGTTTGGTTTTATGTATTGTTTGTAATTTTGATTTATCACCGAAACCTAATGCTTCGGCCAAGGACACTGTTCTCATTTCTCCTAGCTCGTCGCACTTCAGCACGATGTGTTCTATGAATTCCTCTTCTATATCACACTCTCTATACGCCGAATGTTTTTTCTAGTATCAGGCCATCAGCATTCGGCTGTTGAGCATACCGGCCCTGCAGTCAACGAACAGCTTTGAGGAAGGTTGCGAGTTTGAGTGCATAATATTTTTTGGCCGTTTTTTTTGTTGCCTGTAAAATGTCAAGGATATCTATCTTTCCACATCCGCTCTCCATTTTTTTCTCAACTATGTTCTTCACATGGTTGGTTATCTGTTTAATTGTCATCACCTCGTGTTCTTCAAACTCCATCGTATTGCACTTAAATTTGCGTTCAAGGAACTTTACCCGTCTATCTCATTTGCTTAAATTTCTCTCACTCAGTTTTGCTGTGAGCAGTTCGGCCGCCCAGTTCTGTTCTTCGTTAACTGCAGCTATGTTCTTTAGACGGTTTACATGCGATATGTTTGCTTGTGCTTCCCTTTCCCAGAAGCTAGAGACTCCGAGCTCCCCTTCGATACATTATTGGTCTTGAGGGACAATGGCATTTGTATACGTCCAAGTTTGATTATCATGAATTAGATGGCTTGAACCATATAATCGTTTAGCAGCTGGAAGCTCTTTTCAGTTTTTAGTAACTTGTAGTTCACAGTGGCAAGGGCAGCTAGAATTTTCTTTTATTTTTGATGAAAAACAGACTGATGTCTTGTAATGGCGACCAATTATATATATATATATATATATATATATATATATATATATATATATATATATATATATATGTATATATATATATATATATATATATATATATATATATATATATATATATATATATATATATATGTATATATATATATATATATATATATATATATATATATATATATTGCTAGTAACATAGATGTCCATCACAGCAATATTTGCTACGTGGTACTGTGTGAGAGCGTGCTCCATATGTGGCAATAGCGCCATTCACAAGTTTCGCGTTTGTTGTACTCCAGGTTCTTTCCCGGTCTAAATGTGGTCGTTAGAGGAGACAAGCTTTCGCTTCACGCGGCTGTTCCCGGCAGAGTGATCGTATCGCGTGAAAAGGTCCACCTGAACCCTGACGCCAAGGTGTGTATAATGCAGCCAGCCTCGAGGCGGCCTCACTGGCTCGTGATCCTGGCTATCCGAGCTATTATGATCTGTGCATGAGTGTTTTTTTTTCGTTGCTTTAAGCGAATAATTTACGTAATCAGTTATGTCGGTACTCTGACATATATATATATATATATTTATAGAGATAAACTAGTTAAATGCATGATGCACATCGGGCGTTGTTGTCAAAGCCACAGTAGTGTGGGATTCACAAACCCATTAAAATTTTTTTCTCTTTACTCCTTGTCGAAGGTAGCTGCCGTACTGTTTTCTCGAGACTACTTCACCTGGTCACTCTATCTTGCTATATTAAGGCTGCTGGACTTTGCGCGGCGGTATTTTTCGCCTCAGAGGCAAATACTGCAAATATTCTTACCATAAGCCAGGATTCATAATCCTCGAGGAGCGCGTCTTCACAGGGACTCGGCATGTCAGGTTCACTTCCTACTCTCAGGTTCTGAGACAGTAGCTCTCGCTAAATATTGAAAAATACACAGCGTTCATAGCCCAAATTTACATCGTCAGAGACGACAAGTTGCGTGAGTGGGTAGTTATGCGAGCCGTATTTAAGGCTGTACCATTTTTTTTAGATCAAAGAGTATTTATCTGCCAGGACTCCGTTGGCTTTTCCTTCGAGCAGATCCTCGTTACGGGCGTCTGCTAGTGTGACGGATGTGGGAGTCGACCTATATATATATGCGAAAAAAGGATTTGTGTCTCGGCCAGCATCTGACTTTTTCATATATATATATATATATATATATATATATATATATATATATATATATATATATATATATATATATATATATATGTATATACATGATCGTGATAGAAGTTTTTAAAAACACGGCTGAATCTACAGTATAGGAAACATGTTTGAGATCTATAGAAGTCAACATCTCCTTAAACATTTCCACGTTATTTTACTTATATAACGGTACTTTTTGAGGCGCAATCGACGCAAGAATTATAAAAAAAATTCCAAATGGCACATATTTTTAACAGTATGAATGAGGACAAAACATGGACATGTACATACAATTTATACAATGCAATCCTGATAGCGAGTTCGGCTTCTAACGCCAGTAAACGCTGATTTCTTATTGCAATGTTGAATGCTTCTCTAGGTGGTGCCGTTCTTCGAGAATCGAGATATAAGCGCCATGTACAAGAAGTATTACCACGTGATACCGGAACCGCAGAAGAGTGAATTTCAGCTCGTCACACAGATATAGTTATGTTCTTTAAAAATGTTATTAGTATATATATACTGAAGCGTAAAATAAATTAAGGGTTTTTAGACAATAACGACTGCGTTTGTTCGCTTAAGCAAACATATGTTAATGGCCGGGCTCTGTCTATCAACCAAATTAAGATGACAGAATGTATATATTATAAACAATAATAAAAAACTAAATAACATATATTATTACTATAATTTATTATTAGTGTTAGAAATACTGAATATCAGTCTAAACAGGTGTTTGAGGTTCTGAATTTGGCTTACTACGATTTTACCATTCTTATCATGGGCTGTTTTCCTGTTAAAAATCTATATTCACAGCCGGTCAACTCAGCATCAGACTAGTTATATTATAAGAAAGTAGTTTTCGCAGATAGAAAGTAGCAGAGTTCTTTATAAAATCTTTCTTTCTTAAACTCCTGTTTTTAACCGACGGGCTTCGTGAATAGAATATGTTGAACTGGGCTTGATTATTCCTAGAGTATCTTAATTGTTATAGAGTATAGTAGAAAACACCGTTATTCCAAATAAAGGAGGACGAAGGTGTTTCTCTAGAGCTGGCTGAGATAGTGATTCTTATGAAGACATTATTTCTAAACTCAATTTGACTAGTAAAACAATTCAGTATACAGCCTCCATACTGAGGAGTTTCTTCAAGGGCTAGGTCCGAGATCGTGCGCTTTTTGCTTCACACACAATAAGCGCACGCAAAGATAATACAACATGAATAATCGTATAATGATATGGTTTTAAGAAATAATAACAAATTATATTGCAATAATATCAAAAATAAAGATACGGAGATATATGGTATTACAGTAACTTTGAGTCAAGTAATTGTCACGTTAATTTTAAGCTGAGCTGGTAACAGGGGGTGAAAACGAAACTGTAAGCGTGTCTAGATCCAATTACTCATTTTAGTGACGCATGCACGATAATGAGGCTTTAACCTCCTTATTTACTTTTTCTGGCATATTAATACTTTTTGATTTATTGGCAATTGATTGATTACAAACATCCGCGCTTAGCATAATATGTCATGTTTTTTTATTATATACGGAGCGAGGCACAACAAATTAATTTACGAGAGCTCTTGTTGAAGTCGAATTCCTTAAGCACTGTTATACCCAAAAACAACTGACGCGATTTTCCGCGTACTTTTCCACGTACTCACAGGGTCTCTTTACTAAACAGGATCGCCTACTTAGTAATTTAATTGGCTCAACTATGTACTAGTCATTTATCCTCCTTACCTGATCACAATATTTCCCGCTTTAAAATACATTTATTCTCTTATGTCACTCTTTCAAAGCTATTACGCAGTATTGGGCCTCAGTTTGCAGTGTTAAATTTTGCATTCAATAAAAGTAGGTTTAAATGACTAACTGAAGAAGTTTCTCACAGTCAAAATTGATTTAATAATTTCGATATAGGTAACGGCGCTGATTCAGTTCTAATAACGACGTCTGAAAATATATTTGGCCTAGAGAAATAAATAACTTAAAAAGCAGTTGCTACCGAAATTAAAATTGTCTAAAATCAAATTTTGTGAATATTTAACGTATCTAGTTTACAGGTCTGAGCAATATGACACTAAGTAGACATTAAAAACATGAAGCTGTCAAAGCCTTGAAACTATTAACCGTAATTTACATAAATAAAAATCAATTTGACTTAGATCAAACATACCTCGTTTGGAACAAAATACTACTTTCACTAAGAGGATCTTTAATTTCCGTCTTTCTTTCGTTATTGAATATATGACGTAAAGGAAAAGGTCGTTGATGGATACCTGTGACGAACCTGTATATACGAATAGGTCAAGTAAAATATAACACTGCTAATGCAATAATTGCATACGAAGCGAAAATCCATTTATATACTATTTATAAAATTATGTTTGAACAAGGTCATTTATTTATTATATACAAATTTACAACGGTATGTTATTTCATTTTTTTACAAGTATTACCAGGAATCGGTAGTAATTTAAACCTACTGCAGGTACCATTGTATTGGCAAAAAGTTGCAACCACAAAACAATGCAGGCTGATCAGAATAGTGTTCCACTCCCTGACAGCTCGAACGCCAAATGCTTGACTGCCCCTGCTGCTTCAGCGCATGCGGAGCTTCAGTATGACCGTGCTAGATGTCCTGGTCTCTCTCGCCCCTCCAAGGCGATCAAGCTCTAGTATGACCGGCCCAATTCCATGGATGTTCTTAAAAATTCTAAAATAAAGCCTTGCTGGCCAGTAACAATATATATATATATATATATATATATATAGTTACTGGCCTATTATTTGTTATATAAAAGCGTGCACGGGCTTTCAGCCTTCCGAAATACGCGATTATAATGTTGTAATACACATAAGACATCGTAAATAAAACGCACTTAATAATATATATATATATATATATATATATATATATATATATATATATATACAGGGGTGTTCAAATGAAAATGTACTTTAAAAAGAAATCGCTTGAAAGGCGTTTTTATCTCTGTGTTTGAGGGCTCAGACGCAGAAGCCCTTCTCCCTCTTCTAGGAACGGAACCAACGACTAAACCATCATCAAAATGACCAGCCAATCTCCGCTTTATTCCGTAAACGAAGACAATCAGGAATTCGGTAGGTACATACAACATAAATACAACAAATTCACACATTGGCGCAGCCTTCCTATACATGCGACCAATGTGGACGAGTTCTAAAAACGTTACAAGGACTACGAGCTCAGACGACACACATTCATAGTCTGAATGCGTCTGCACGTCGCGACAGTAGAACAGACCGACATACGAACCAGACCCCGACGGATCGCCCACGTGACTTGTCATTCAATTTTGCACTCAGAGACGATGTCCTCCTAAAACTCCTGGCCCAAGCGCGCAAACACCTTTGGTTGAAACGATTAACCATAGCCAGAGACATCAAAAACCATGCGCAGCAGCGTTTGCGAGGGCACTTGGTGATTTCAATCGAAAAAAGACGTTTTATCATGGGTAAGGCTCTTGTGGAAGCCAGCACCAATATTTATTTTTATAGTTTATTAACACCCAGGTTGGGTAAAATTATAAGCATATACATCAGACACAACTAGTGCTTCCTTCACCTCATTGGGTCTCCTCTAATCTTGCTAGTTCAGCTATTGACTGAACTGCTGGACATGCTGCGACGTGGTATTTATCGCACTGGCCAGAGCTCCTCGTGCACCTGCAACACTCCTGAGGGTCGTGGAATTCTTCCGTGCTGCATAACACGTGATGAAACCCGTGGGCTGCAAACGCCGTAGTTAAATGTCTGCTCTTATATCCGGCTGCTCGCCAGGCCGTGCTTGTCATCGCTACCGTAGAATATATTCCTAAATAGATTTCCTTCAAGTTTCCTAAATAGTTTCCACTTCAAAGTATTCTCAAACGCTCTCGTCCTAGGTAAACCCCATCGAAGTTGTAGTTTCTGTGTCATTAAAGTCCCCCGTCCTCTAATATATGAGCTATTCTATTCCTACAAGAATTGGCTAACCCCAAAACCCGTTTCATAAAGAAAAATCTGGCTCTATCTAGTAACTGTAGATCAGATTCTCCCATATACTTTTTTATATATTTTTCCCATATAAGTGATACGCCGAATGTTGCTATTTGTTCTATAGAACCAACACCAATATTTACCCCTCCGAGACATAAAACTCTTTTCTCAACGCTATGCTAATTAATTCGACGTAACATAGCAAGCCCAGACAGGGCTAACCTTAATACCTCAGAGATACTTCACGTACGATACAATGTACATGAAAAAACAACGCAATTAGGACCACCGTGTAGGCCTTGCGGAGCGCAAGCTGGCGGCAAACGACATACGAGCGGCAGTACGCGCCTTGATGTTTTCTGACGTTACCACCCTCATTGACCAAAACACAGAGGAGAAACCGAAGCCTAAGCATCTTGAGAATATTAGAAGAGGGAATATAGAATAAATGAACAAGCCTACAATGCAAGTGAACATAGACCGTGTCAGACCTTCTGGTACCGGACGGCAGATCTTTGGCTATATGGCTCACGTCCACAACCCTAGAAGATGCTAGGCCAAGCCATTCCATCATCAACAAACCTGTTGGAAGAGTTCAGAGTTTTTTCTTATGCGAACGCATTTAGGGCCACATTTACCTTTTTGCCTTTCGATCCTCTATGAAGCAAATCTAGACTGTTCTACGCAAGACAACGGGTTCATCGAGGTGCATGCGGGCTGACTATAAGAAGACTGGCAGCAAACATAGCTTTGACCGCAAATAAGTGAGCATTACCAACAGCGATAAAACAGCATTAGATTAGTTAAGGGCGGAGCGGAAGCGGTACTTCGCACTGTCCGAGCTTACGTTGAAGCAGAAGGACCTGCGCGCGTAGTGGTTAAGCTAGCAAAACTTTTGCAATGTAGTTCAATAAGGTGGTCCTTTAGAGCCCGCGCTCTTAAGCATTTGTATATCAGACCTGCCTTCTCAAATGCAAAGCCCGTTCAATTATTGGTATCTAAATGGCGGAACATTTAGAAGACCGGCAGATATCGTAGCTTGGGACGCCAAATTAGATCATTTTAATTGCAAAGAGGCAACACAGAGAAGTCCAATATGCGAACACTTTTTTTTTGCGCAGCATGCGGTAATGAGGTCAATACTTAAAGTCTACATTCAACGAGCTGTCCAAAAAACCTGGAAGAATATTACGGCACATAGATTTGAACGAAAAGGCCTTTGGGCAGGTAAGGCTGTCAGTGTGCTCTTACAGCAAATGCTGAGTTTGAGCTGCCACAGTGCCTTGCATCGTAGCTCCGTCGTGTTTCAGTGATAATGCCAAACAGGAAGAGAGACGAAAATACGCTCAGATCTCGAGTCAAACAGTCTCTATTTCGTATCGGCAGCATGGAACGGATGACCAGCGCGAGGGAGGGAGAATATCTGAGACAGCTTCTGTCTCTCGCGGTGAGTGTTGTTGTAGAGGCAATGCCGCCCCTATACTCGGCGCCATGGGATGAGCAGATAAATAGCACTTGCCAGAATCGAGACGACATGCTCAACCCTCATGACTGAACACTGAGAACACAAATATGAATTTTATATATGCATATATATATATATATATATATATATATATATATATATATATATATATATAAACATATATACGTACATATATATATATATATATATATATGTACATAGATAAATATATATATACGAGCCTGGAAGCGCCTTGCAAACAGGTGTACTTCTGCGCCCATTTGACGAACAAGATATATCGGGTATGCGCGCAGTACAAGTGTATCGTTTGACGATCGTTCGACGCAGAAGTACACGTGTTTGCGAGGCGTTCCAAAGCTTGACGAAACGTGACTGGGCAACACAAGATAAACCATGGGATGCAGAGAGAGAGAGAGAGGGGGGGGGGGGGGGAAAGAGAGGCAAGAGACGGAGCACGCGTGCATGTGTGAAGACCTGTGACTGACAATGTGTCGCTGGCTGTCACCGACACGCAACCGAATGAAATGGTCGTGTCGTCGAGATCTAGTCAATAGTTTGTCACGTTGCAATTCAGCGACGTATGGCTGATGGTCACGCGATGATCACCACACCACATCGCAGAACTAATCGTAGTTTCAACTGTTTTAACTGTTTGTTTATTGACATTTCTTGTAAGATAATATATATATATATATATATATATATATATATATATATATATATAAATTGCATTTCAAGATCGTGAAAGAGAATTGCACACATCTATTTCAGGCTCCATTAAGCACATAGCTTGTTCGGAGCCCCTTTTACGAGATAACAATGTATAATTGATATGTATGCCATTTTCACCTATTTACAATATATTGCAACATGGTTGTATGTTTATATCGGTTTTAACGAGATACCAACGTTTCAAGATAAGTAAGTAGATGTAGTTGTTGGCTGTTTTTGTTGGCGTAGTAGTAGCAGCATTGTGAAGCAATGTATAAAGCAATGTGAAAAACAGTTCCGTGGACGTAAATCTTGACTGAGGGTCAGCCCGAAAACTTAGTAGCAGCAGCAGCAGCAGAACAAGAAGAAGAAGATCTAACACGTCCTTAACTACGTCTCTGGTGATGCCAATGTGCATGCATCGCTATCACTTATCTACATTCTCATGACAGAGAACTAGATGAAGCAGTCGACGTGCATTGGCAAAAACCATTAAGAGAGAGGTCAAAAGGAAAAGCGAGTGTGTGTGTGAGAGAAAGAGAGAGAGATGAGAAATAGAGAGAGAGATGATGAGAGTGAGCTTACTGGCTGGCCGCTATAACACCAAGATGATGCCCAGTGCTACGAAAAGCGGCCGAGACGAATCGGCGTTTGGTCTCTCAATATCGACCGTCAACGTGAACGTATGCATGCGTACATATATTGTACGGTAGCGCTGCATACTTACGTTCTATATATCATCGTATACGTCGTATAACGACCTAAACGATGGTAGACGATCTCTAGTGCTGGCGAACGGAGGCCGACGAAGATAGCCGACGCGTTTTTACGTTACGTGCTCTCGGCGCCGTCGACGGTGATGGCTACGCCTACGGCTACAGCTTTCGAGGCTGGCCCAGCCTCCGAGCCAGCCTCGGTTGACGCGCGGCCTGAGCGACAACGGCGTGCGCTTGGCCTGACGCTGTACAATTTCCTCTCGTTTCGAGGCTGGCACACGGTGTCGCTGTCGACAAACGTCGTCGCAGTGTGCGGCCCGCAGGGCGTGGGCAAATCCGGCATTCTCGAGTCGATTGGCTTCGTCGTGGGACACGACCCGCCGCAGCTGACCGACGGCGGTGCCGAGTCGCTGATCAACGATCAGTACCTGCAGACGTGCCGCCGAAATAACCGTGAGTTGCACGCAGCTGCTTGAGTGGGGAACGCTAGTTAGTTAGGGAAACGACGCTCCCGAAGTTTCCGGGGAAATGTTTTTCTTCTTCTGCAGCAGCAGCAGCGGAAACGTCAAGAACTCGTAGTAGTAGTAGTAGTAGTATAGGAATTATAGTAGTAGTAGTAGTTATTTGTGAGGCAATGCGCGGAGCAGTCCCATGGACGTTAGATCTTGGCTGAGAGTTAGCCCCGGAAGTATTTTTTAGTAGTAGTAGTTTAGTAGTAAAAGTAAACGTTTATTTTAGTTAGGCAACTGGTCGCATATCGTTATAAACAACGTCATTTATTATTATTATTATTATTATTATTATTTACGCTAAATCACGTTATGTTGGTTTAAAGCCCATGCGCTCAATGCATACTTATTGGCAGGGGACGTGAGTAAGTGCACCATATTTTTTTATTGAGATATACAGTTCCCCGTGTTTTTTCTCCGCTCCAATTTTCGCTTTATTTGATCAATTCAGATGCATGGTTTATTTTATCAAAGAGAATACATTTTGCAAGCAGCTTTCTAGCTAAACACACAAGTCAGTTTACTTGTCTGCCAACATTTGCGCTGTTAACGTTTCATGTTCTCAGTGCCCTGACCAACCGCCAGGACAACATGTTATTTACGCGATCTGTCTTTGCAATTTGTTTTGACGAGATTGTGTTGCCGCTTCTAAGAATGTTTAAGCGAATAGCTAAAATAAATGGATGTATTTGATGAATTTATGATACTACTGTGCATGCAATAATCCGCTTATTAACTATAATAGTCTGTTTATAAACTACCCGATTATGTACTATTATAGTCCAGTCCGGCATTCACCTTATCCAAATAGAAAATTGGTATAACCAATTTAACAGTAGCCGGCCCAGGTCTCTTGAACGCACGACCTCCCGAATGCAAGGCAATTATAGTCCTAATAGATTTAAATAAACGCGTACTGTACATAACGGAGCATGTGTGGCACTTAACCTCATTGGATAACATACCGTTAGTGGCAGGTAGCGGGCTGTGGTGGCTCTCTCGCTTAGACGTGGTGTCGTTCTTACACGCTACATGGGTACGCGGTAAATACAGTATAGATGCACTCTTGCTCTACTATCGTTCGTGCAGGGAAATGCACTTACTAAGTTCTTTCAGTTAAGACCGTCTGCATGCAAGCCATTTCGAGCCACCCACTGCAGCCCCGCAGATGATACCCATTAGCTTGCAACATTAGACTAGGTACAGCTTTTCCAAATTTCCGCTTATCACGACCTAAGTTTTATTGCAATTTGATTTGTACCGTTTGTGTAAGCTGATATCGCGTGCCGTGCAATACAAACCGACCAAACAGATCGAACAGATGTGAGACCCTTCATTAAAGATACCTAATTTCTCCGCTAGACAATTTGTTCTTTGCTTGCTTGATTATTCCTATTTCATCGTCGACCTCATTGCTTTATCACACAAGAGCGCAGTGATAATATCTCTCCAGAAGAATTAATTTTTAATCATGAGAAGGGAACAATTGCCCTTAAAATAGACGTGTACACTGTCCCAGGCAGGGCAGTCTTGGTCCCGCGGCGACTTCGCTGAGCGTTCTAAAGATAGATGCAGCGTTCCCCCTTTATATTAAGGGAGAGCCTTTGGAGGAGAGACGCTCCGGCTTTATGGTCTCTGGTAGCAGCATTCAAATCGTCAGCTTGTTTCGCAAAGTTTCGCTTGTCTTCGAGCCTACGGATCAGAGCCGCCCATTGTATTGAACGCGAGGTCACTCCATGTCGAAGCCAAGAGCCGTGCGAAACGAATTCTAGGACCACTTTTTTGGGCAGCATTAATTTTACTATATTTCGTGGTTGCTACTTCTAATGCGTAAATATTCGAAATAACTATGAGAGAAACATTTCGTCACTATTTCAATTTGGTTAAAACGACTATACTCTGAACCAGTGGAAGTTGCCGTAATTGTAGTCACAACTTAATTGAGTCAATTATCTCTATATATATATATATATATATATATATATATATATATATATATATATATACATATATATATATATATATGCCGAAGCAGATGTACAAGTTAAAGTAAGATTTAATACATTATCGCCGTAGTATCTGGTAATATTACAATTACTTATCTATGGGTTGTGTAAATGTTTATATATTATATATATACTGTCTGGTCTATCAGACGCAGATAAGATACGATAGTGCGTTCTCGCAGTGTGTTTGAAATAATTAAATTATATAAGTGTCCTAATATCACTAAGCCACTTGCTTGTTAATGAAGCACCCAGATGACAGAGTGCACACCTCTGACTGTGTACTTGTGGCCGAGGATACAATAGCAAGCAAGTGAGATACCACGCCTCGGGTATTTTGGGCTATTGCAGGTTGGGAAGAATCTAAAACTAAGTAAACAAATGACTTATTAAGGCCAACCTGGTTGGGATGGTGACCAAAAAGAAAACGCCTTTTTTCGACAACTATGGTAAAATGAATTAGGTTTGGTAACGGGAACGAACCGAGAGTTCGTTGTATTGTTCTGTTGTTATTGAGACGCGCTGTGGGAGGCCCAAGACGAGGCGCAGCGCGGTTTTCTGAAGCAGATGAAGCCGAGTTATATTATACGCATGAGTAAGGCTGTTCTCAGGTGGCTCTGTACATACGCGTGGCACATTGCGTTGAGGCATTTACGGGGAAGCATTTTGAGAATGTGGCATATGGCGGCTTTGCGACTGACAGTTTTTCCTGACATGCTTCGTATGCGCTTGGGGCGTCTGATGTTCGTCAAGAACGATACGCAGGAATTTGTTTGGCTTCTTAGAGTTTTAAATTTAAATGACAACTCCTGTTTTGACCAATTAATGTGGAGGTCGTTTCGTGGAGGCCAATTCTCTGACGCGTAGAGATAGCCCCTCAATATCCTGACGAACCATTTTCTCAACTTTTTGGGGGGAGTCGCCCATAAGCCACTTTAATTGATACATTTTCCATATGAAAGAAGGGGTGTCCAATGTAGACAACTTGGCGTCTTTTGGAGATTTTTTGAGCGCAATTACCTTACAAAATTTGTTCATTCGCCAGATAAGTAGGGTTCGAAGTTCAATAAATACCGCGGCTTCAATCTTCTTTAATTGGATTTGTTTCCGTATCTCTTCGACAAAATCCAGCACAGGCACAACCGTCGACATCTTGGGTCGAAACCCGAACTACCATGTAAGATGTTCGATAAAATCTCTAAATTGTTCGATAATGCATTTTCAGATTCTATTCAGCCAACCTACTACAGCGGATTGTAGTTCGAACAGATAATGATGTAAGTCCCTGGGGTAGCAACACAGTCAACTGGTGTGGAGCAGGAGAGAAAGCCCGTCTTTAGCCGTCTGTTGTCTCCATTACTGTTGGGGAATTCGCCGTACAAGATGAAGCTAGAATAGACGAAAAAACTGGGCAGAGCTAATCATGCGGGCAATCAGGGTAAAGTGGGCTCTAGATCTCCTTGTTAAGCTCAGAGAATAACGAGAGGTGCGAGGTGGAAAGAAGTGCGCAATTCGTTAACACTTTCGCGTATCTGGGGCTTACCATCTCGTCCGACATCTGGAATGTATTTCGGGTTAGAAAGCTATATCATATCAACAGCGGCAATGAAAAATCCTCAGTCGCTGTCCGCTCGCTCACGTGGCAAGCAGAAGCGCTATTTGACCTAAATGTGCTGCCAATTGCTATCTACTGCGAGGCACAGCTAATATGGGAGAGATTACGGGTAAATAAACTCCGCCTGTTGGAAAGAGTAAGCGTTTCTTTTAAAGGCCCAACAAACAAGTGTAGGAATAGAATCGTGTGGATGTTAAAGGAAGGGCCGAGTTGTTAATAGAGGAACTGCAGGCGCATTAGGATTGGGATACAACAAATGTTTCGGAAGAAGACGAAAGAGAAGACGAAGTAAAAATAAGAGTAAAAATATTGATGCGGCATTTCCTCTTGAAACTGCCAATAAAAGCAGCTGCCTCAGAAACTCGCTTTCACGCGTATCCCCGGTGATTGTTTGTATCCAATCACTTTAATCTTTTATACATTTCCTTGTACGTCTGCTGACCGGATATTATCATTAGTGGTCAGCGACACACGAGCAATAAAAATGATGTAATATAATAAAATATATAAGTAATCTTGATACATGTATATAATGATAATAAACTCCTGTTTCAATATTATTATTATTATAGAGATAGCCCCTCAATATCCTGACGAACCATTTTCTCAACTTTTTGGGGGGAGTCGCCCATAAGCCACTCGAATTGATACATTTTCCATATGAAAGAAGGATTGTCCAATGTAGACAACTTGGCGTCTTTTGGAGATTTTTTGAGCGCAATTACCTTACAAAATGCTTATTATTATTATTATTATTATTATTATTATTATTATTATTATTATTATTATTATTATTATTATTATTATTATTATTTTTCCTATACCGCCTCGGTGGCGCTGTGGCACAAAAAAGACGGTGCGGCTGTGCAGGAGACTGTCGTATCCCAAACCAGGCATTTGCCTTTTTCCCACGGCGGAATGATGACACCGTCCGGGGGTTTTATCGTCATGGCGTCCCAGTCTGGGTTCCAGCATGCTAGGTATTCCCGCCCTTCGGAGAGCTTTTTGAATTACTGCGTTTATTTCGGTGTGCCTAGGAGCCCGGCCTTGGCTCTTGAAGCAGCTTAATCGGTGGAGGCCATCCCTATCCACGGTTTTCTACGAGCCTTGCAAATGTGCGGTTTGCATATCGGCCCGCCGATTCTGAGAGCCAACACCATGCGGAATGAGATGTTGTCCAGCATAGTGCCAAGCTGCGGCGACGGGAGAGGAATCCGCCGCTGAATGTGTCTCGTGCGGCCAAGAAGACCGCTTTTTCTGTGGATGACTCAAGGCTTTCGATGATCTCACGGACTATGACTTTGCATCTGTAGCTATCAAGCACCCTCTGCGGGGAGCCTAAACTACATCTCCAAAGCCATAGTGCTGCTGTGTGTGCATAGCCAACAGACGAGGCCGTGTCTGTAGCAACGCGCGGCGTTTATCTGTTAAGGTCTTGAAAATACTTTATGGACTAAGTGGAGCCCCAAGAACCTCTAACTCGGCCAAGTCAACTCGCCTACAGCCTGGTAAAGCGGCAGCAATGGTTTTGTGTGCTTCGTCTCGTTCCTTGGTGCCTCCCCCCCCCCCCAGCCGTTATAACCTCGCATTTAAAAAGATTGAGGACTGTCCCCCCTTTATTCGCAAACTGTATTACCTTGAGTATGTCATTGGCCGCCACTTCTGCCGGTCCTTCTAATGTACCATCATCCAGGTATCAGATGTTCAGCGGGGTTATCATTCGTGCCACTAAACTGGAGACCCCTAGGCTGAACAAGGCGGAGCCTACTGGGTCCCCTTGTTGCACTCCATTAGTCAATTTGAGTAGTTTCTTATCACACTAGGATAGAAGTGGCGGATTCCTTAGCTTTGCCATACCAGCGGCAGGAGTTCCAGTATATAAAGTCGCAATTTTTTTTTTAATATTACGTCGTGTTAAAAAAATTGCTAAAGCCTAACTTGACTAGAACCCACACAGGACCGTCTGTTTTAATATATGCTCGTACAGCATGAACAGCTGCCTTCGCGCCTCCCTTTATAGAAACCCCTACTTGCCTCAGTCCTAAAGCTTTTGTTATAGATCTCTTACCGATGGCGATAGCCACCTTTTCTACAAGCCTTCGGATCGTGAGGCTACATGCTATGGTTCTGATTAAATTGTCCTTCTTTTTCGGGCCGTAATATTTGCCCGGAAAAGGTCATCAGGCATAAAGAAGACAGGCTGCCGTTTAGTACCGAGGCCACCGGAGAGCAAATTTCTTCCAGAAGTCTTCCGGATGAGGTATTGAGCTGTCAAGCATGTTCCGAAGGTGTCGGGGACGCAACCCATATAATCCAGGGCCAGATGCTACGGCGAAAGATCGAACGGCGTCAACAGCCAATTTATCATATACAGTGTGTTCTCTTGTTATTACCTGTGCTTGTTCCTGGAGGGATCCTAGGCGCTCGCTGGCATCTGCTAATGAAGGGTGGGGTGCTTTTATCTTAATTGCTGCTCCGTGTGATCGCTGAGTGGTGCAAAACAGTCGGTCGAAAGTAGGATTCGTGCGGCGGAAAACACATCACCTTCAGCCAATTTGCGCTCTGCCACCTCCCTCCCCCCTGTCGTGATCTGTATCGAGTGGTGTATCGTATTGCATATTGTTACGGTTGCACTCGTCTACAAGATTTGCGAGTGTTTTCCACCGCGATTCAGTAGCGTCATTCCTGATTATTTGGCATAATGACCGATTCGAGGGTGCGTAGCATTAGTCTTGGCTCTATTAGTAGCTTCTCCTATGACGCATTGTGTTTTCTTGTGTTTAAAATGGCAAGGGCTTTAGCGTATGCCGTGCAGCATATTTCTCTAACTCCTCTGGGTATCACTTTAACTAGCTTAATGTTTCTATGCACCCGGGCTAGGGGATGGATTAGCGGCGTCAAATCGAGGTGCTGCATTGCATTCAGTGGCCTGTTCGGGTCGTCTTGAGCCGAAAGCGACGCAGGCGACGGCGAGTCTTTTATTAAGTTGTCTACTTGAAGGCCGGGTATCTGTAGGATGTGGACGTGTCTGCATACGCAGGCCCCGGAGTGACTTGAAGAACTTTCCGCAAATATCGCAGGTATATGACTGTTGTGACCGCTGTTGGAGTTGATCGGAGTGTATAGGGCTGAATGTTGGGAGCTCATGGTAAAGTCGTAGTGTTCTGATGCTCCATCCGCGCTCAGGTTTTCTATTAAGATGGTGGGCGTCGGTGTCTCTTACACCTTCGATGGCTGAGATCAAAAGTGCCTTTCCAGGTTCGAATTCAAAAAAGTTGAGCACTTTTGCGATCACATGGTTTTCTTCTAACCAGGAACTTAGTACGCCTATCACAATTTTCCATATCCTTAAGATATTGTCAACCATTCTTGAAATCTAAGAAGACAATGGCTGTTGTTTATTTTGTCAAGTGACATTTCTTTATCTACTTGAGGGCTTGACCGCTGTTTTCTTCTGTGGTATTATAGGCAGCGGAAGGTGACACAATGTTTTACCGCTCTTGTCTAGTATTTGTCGGTTGCGGGCCGGCGGGCTTCGCTTGCCCCTCCATAGTAGTGGTGGTCGTGGTCGATGATTGCTCGAAGCTGGGTAAGTCGACTGTTAAATTCATAAAACGGTTTGAAACCTTTGCTGCTCACCTTCGGCTCGTTTGCACGTTGCTTCTGGTGACTGTCAACGTGCGCTTCTTTTGGATTGCACGTTCTCAACGTGCAGTGCACCGGAATCCACGGAACTCTTCGGCCACGGCCAATTTAGAAAGTTCTAATCGTGTCGCCCACAAAAGAGCTGCAGATGATGTGAATTAGGGACCCCGAACTTTGGGTGATTACTCGGTCAATTCACACTTTTCAGTGATTACGCTTACACTTTGTTGGATCACAATTTTGCGGAGCTCAAACTCAATGCGACTACATTCGTTCAAACGTAGCAGACGAAGAAAGTATTATTATTATTATTATTATATATCTACCTCATTTATTCATTACTTAAAGTTGTATATTTCACAAACGCTATTGTATATCTTGATACGTCGCATACTGAATAGGCGCTAACAATTGATTTCTTGCGTACTATAGCTACAAACTACTCTGTAAGCATTTTTATTGAATGCAGGCAGCAATTAACTTTTGATAGTTAATTGGCGACCGATCTTGCAGGGGAAGCTACGTGCATAGTACAGCTTCGTGTTGCGGTGGATGCTGCGGAAATAGTCGTACAAAGGTCATTGAGCAGCGAAAATGTCAATCGATATGAGGTTAGTATATTATATATATATATATATATATATATATATTTTTTTTTTTTCAATTTTTATTTTAAACGTGTTTTTTTTACGGAACTGCATTTTACAACGCTTAAGTTCTCACTTAATAAAAATAGTTTAAAAAATTATAAAACATGATTAAACAAATGAAGCAGAAAATCACCCTCTACTAAGTCCAAGGAGTGTTTTTTTATAAACACTTTACACAATCGCCGTGGTTATTGAGTATCACAGGAACATCAAAACAGCAGTTGGTGTGCTTGATAGAACGCGAACAACACGTAAGGCAACACACTTGCAAATATACACACAATCATAGTACACTTCACTAATACAGCATCTTCACAATTCACAATTATGGGTAAAAACACGTAGAAATATTACTATCTAAGCCGATAGGAATATATACAAAGCACTACAATCCCAATTTCAGATTTACCTAGATCACAATTCTCGATTCTGACTGTAAAATTAAAAACCACCGTTCTAGTTTATGAACGAAAAAGTGATTCCTAATGCATCTTATGTGTTTGGGAACGCACGTCCAGGTTTTAGGGAGACGGCGTGCAAGTGCGCACTGACTAGACTACAGGGATACAGAGGCCACTGCAAAAGTTATATATATATATACATATAATGTAATTAAGGCAAACACTGCTGAGTGTGCAAACGTATTGTAAATGATTAATAAATCATCACAATATTTTCTATATATATATATATATATATATATATATATATATTTATAGAAACGTTCGACAAATTATCTAAATCTACTTATATATATATATATATATATATATATATATATATATATATATATAAGTAGATTTAGATAATTTGTCGAACGTTTCTATAAATTAAGGCCAAATTTATCACTCAGTCACTATTGACCGCCTGCGTGTAAAGGAGTGACATTTTGTCCACCAGATGCCCATATCTCCATTGTGCCGAAGTTGCGTACGAATGAATATCCTGAGGTCCTTCGAGATGTCTAAGCGCTCAAAACGAGCTCCCTTCAACATGCCAAAGAAATGCATTCACACCTCTGTACACTTAGCATAACGAGTTTAGTTCGTTGGACAGCATTGTTTCCATGCTATTATTGCACCAGCTAGTCTTGTGTTTCGTAAGTTCGCCAGTGTGCCAGCATGACACCTGATGATGATCGACAATCAAAATTTGCTCATTCCGGAATACATTGTTCATGATCCATCAATGAGTGGCCGCCTTTGTTTCGTTTGTCGCGCTGCCGATTGCCGCACTCTATCTACCTCGCGCCGACCGGACTAATCGCCGACCGGTTTTGGTGGAGACAGATCAACGGGGTTGAATTGGACCGCAAGACGTTTCAGCGCCGGCTGGTGGAGATGGGCGCCATTGCCAGACACGGCCCGATTGTCATACGTCGCCACTTAGAAGAGCAGCTCATGTCGGCGACGTGCCTGCGTCTAAGCGCGCTGCTCGAACAGCTATGCGGTTCGGACGAGCTCGCCGACGAGGTACGCGCCGGCGACGCTCGCGTCCAGACCTTGGAGAGTGAAGGTGACGCGGCCGCCACGGCGGCGGCTGCGGCGGCAGATGAAGTCGACGAACTTCAGCAACAGTCGCCTCGCCACAAGGCCAGACTCGAGGTAACGGTGGCGAATGAATTCACGACGAGCGGCGGCACACCGGCAGGTGGCGCCTTCCTTGCCCTAACTAATAGTTAGCTTGAAATGTAGGAACGAAATGAAGGCATTTTAGGTACACATAAAGGGCTTTACCCTTCCCTCCCCCGTCCCCCCCCAGGCATCAGTCCTATTCAGGCTGGTTCTCTTTGAAGAGTCACAAAGTTTGACAAAGTACTTCTTTCTTCTTGAATGCATGTAAAACTGTTTCTCGCGAACATTATCGGGGAACGTATTCTAGACTGTTTGTTGTTAGCAGATTTCTGTTAATATATATTATATATATATATATATATATATATATATATGTATATATATATATATATATATATATATATATATATATATATATATATATATATATATATACAGTTTTAGGGTAAGTTAGACGCCAAGTGGTCAAACCAAATTTTCAACTAAGCTGGCTGTGTTTTGGAATCCTAAGGCATTCCTCTGTATCATGGACGGGGTTGGCCTCATGTTGAAATGCAGCACAGTCTCACCTAATTCATCGCAGTCTCTTTAGCCGTAGAATGCAGAACTCCTCTAAACATGCAACATCGCAGCCAGCATGCCTCGATCATGTTCATGAGCCGGTCAAAGACTAGACAAGTAATAATAGCCATTTATGCGTCCACACGAGCGTCAGCTGTTATTCTTGCACAAATGCTCTTTTTTGTAGGCGGACATTGCCGCGCACAATGCTCTTGAGTGTCTGGCCAAGGTGTGGCGTTACGACGAGCGTCTTCGAGAGCTTCGTGCAACTAAACGCCCTGGACGTCTTCCGGATGCCGAACGCAGGCGGTTAAGGTTGAAGATCGCTGAGCTTAGGGCCAAAAACCAGCACCTTACGAAAACCGTAAGTAGTTAGTGTCAGCCGGGCCGTACACACGCACATTCAAGCCAACACACACAAGTCCACAACAAATACGTTTTAAAGACTGCAAACTGAAATTTAAGACTGCAGATATCAGCAGAAGGGGCGGCGACGTAGTCTTTTTTAAAGGGCGGAAAATGCATTTACGCACACTCGCCGATATAATGGCGGGTAGTGTGGGGCTAAACGCACGGAGAGCGAATACGTGACTAACTCAAATTCAAGCTGCTGGGTTAAATCAGGGGGGCTCCGGGCGACGAATCGCGTCCGGCGGGCGGCGTGGTCTAAAGGGCTAGTAGTGCGCTAGGTGTGGTTGTCGTTGTCGACCGGGGTGTGGCCGGTTGGTGATCCCTGTTGTTGATTGAATTTTCCTCGAGCAAGGCTCATTGAGAATAGATGATTAACCATAGCGCCAAGAGTTAGCGGCCGTGCTGCTGCTGCCACAAGGACAATAGGTGGTAAAACATTAGATATCTCAACATGTCCGGCCCTCGGCAGTGCAATAAAGACGTATGCCATACGGCGATTCTAAGCCCGTAGAGGACGGAGGGTTTCTTAAAGGCATATGTAGCACACGTAAGTGCAAAGCAGTTACTGATTTCCTTGCAACGCAGGCCGGGCACGATGTGAAGTGTGTCATGTCTAGCACCGTTCCCAGCTGCGGTGAGGAAATGGCCGTAGTTTGCCGCTCATCTGATCAATTGCGGCTTCCGGTCGCATCTGCATCTTAATGTTACTCGTCTGGCACATCAACAGCTTCTGAGCCGACTTAGCCAATTGCAAGAACAAAGCCGATTGTAACATGCATTCAGGCGTATCTTCGTAGTAGCGGCAAGCTTGTTCCATTGGAGCGATGAAGCTTGCGTGAGCAGGAGGCGGAGCAGTCCCTGACACTAAGGTCTCGGTGACCAATGGCTTTGCTCAAGCCTTACGTTTAGTGTACACTGAAGGATACTTCGCGGCGAGGTTTCGTCGAACGGTTGAAGCAAGCACGATTTTTACATAAGCTCGTAAACAGAAAATAGTGCATTTGCCCTCGGGTTGACAAGGCCACGCGTAGCAGGCAAATGACCGGGTAGGCTTCCAGAAACCACAGTCGAGAGCACCAGCGCACAAGGTCAGAACCTTTTTTTGGGTAACGATAGATAGATCGAGAGAATTGACGCCCTAAGTGCTCGAAGCAGGCATGATCAGGAAATTGCTTAACCTCTGACAGAAAAAATAGCACCATTTGCAACACGAAACCACGATAGGGGTCTCCTTGCAAACGAAAAAAAACCTTGGCGCCACTTGGCGTTGTCTGACTTAAGTGCTGAGACAGCCTTGAACTCAGCCTTGTACAGCACCGAGCCTGGGCTTGAGACCCACACCGACCACTCGTAAACTGGTTTGCATGGTTTCTAATTTAGACAAGGTAACTGCTGGGGTGGATTAAAAAATCAGCCATGACATTAAAGCAGCCGTACACGGGCATTAGCCGTACGAAAAAAAACTACTTTACCTGGGCAGTAACTGTCTGAACCACCCGGACGTCTGCGGTGAGGGTATTGTCGTCCACCACAGTTGTCTTGTCTGTGCATGCGAAAGGTGTTTCGGAAGTCGATTACCTTGCCTGAGACATCACAACATGACTGCTCATGCCGTGGTTACCGAATGCATTTGTTGTATGGACGGCCAGTTAGACACCTCCCCGGATTCCGCAGCCAAGCTAATGCAGAGAGACAGACCAAAGCGGCGATATCCGACTTGCTCTTCCTGACGATGTGATTTTTGCGTCAAAGCAGCGCAGTGTTTAATGCAGCCGTCTTTTTGCGCAAGACAATAAGCGAGTCTCTGTAGAAAACAGGCAACACGAAATCCGGCAGCTTTTAACATGAATAGTAAGGTTGACAAAGCGCACTAGGTTTTGGAGCAGTCGGTTTGACAACTATGAACCCGCAGGCGACTCTTTGTCTATGGAGGCACAGTCTTGGTCGACCAACATTTAACGACATGTTACGATCATCGCCGACGTTCAAAACATATTTCTACTTTACTACGACGAAACTACTAGAGTCGTTCTAGGCGAGATCTTCAACATTCGTTAAGAAGCGACGATTGGGGGGGTCAACTTGGCCCCGGCCCTCTAAAATAGCACGTGCACCAACATTTCCTCGACGCTTGTAAAAGTGAGAAATCAACAAGGAATATCATGGACGATCTCACAGCAATCACTAAGAGAACGGGCCGTTTTTCAGAGGCGCCAGAATTCCTTTATGGGGGGGGTGATGTCGGCTGTTAGAATCGGCGCGTTCGACTGAGATTGATTCTGACGGCTTACACTCGTTAAGCTGCCCAAAAATCCCGCCAGTCTCACAGGACACGCGGTGCTCAACGGAATAGTAGAAAGGGCGCCGACAAGAACAGGAATACCATACACACTTGAGCCCATGGCCTGAACGGAAGCAATGAGTTACAAACGCGGGGGGTATCTCGAAAAAAGTATCTCGATCTGTCAAGGAGCTTTTTCTGAATACCTATTGTTTGGGAGACACTGGTTCTTTAAGTGTCGGCACCACGGAGTTTTTGAGAGATATAATATTAGGGCAAATGTCTGGTTTGGGATACGACAGTCTCCTGCACAGCCGTCTAACCGTCTAACTTGTGCCTTAGCGCCACCGTGGCGAGATGGGTTGCCAAACTGGACAGAAAAAAAACGTGGCGTAAATACACAGAGTTAGAACCGAGATATAATTTCGTGCCGATTGCAATGGAGACAATGGAACTGGTCGGCAGAGGTACAAGGGTATTTATATATTTGACTTAAGTGTTCAAATACAAGCAAACAACGAGGATACACGCAAAGGCGTGTTTCAGAGGCAGCTGATTTCATTGGCAGTTTGCAGCTGAAATGCCACGTTGAATTAGGTGCGATGGACTGAGAATAGCTAGAGGAAAGCCACAAAACAACAAGGATACACATCCACACCTTACAATGTATTGCTCTACAATAATAATAATAATAATAATAATAATAATAATAATAATAATAATAATAACAATAACTACGGTTTCTCCTGTAAACTTGTAGTGTACGAGAACTCAGGAGTATCTAAATAGTAACATGCTCGCTTCTTCATTTGATTCTATATAGCTTTGCGTATACATGTGTGCATAGAAATGTTGTGTTCATGTAAAAATCGCATTTTCCCTATCCGTTTCGTCCACCCTTTAGGCTGAAGATGTGGGTGCCCGTGCCAGGGAGCTCTGCGCCGAATCCCTCCGTTTCGAGCAAGAAATCTTTCAGTCCTTCACGCAGTTTGTGGAAACCGCCGAGAATCGGCAACAACTGCTCCAGTATCGGACCGACCAAATCGCGGGACAAAAACGGCTGCTAGAAGCCTGCATTAGGTAGATACTCGTATATACCTAGATAGTGCTAACTAGTTAATTAATCATAAGGCTTTTAGGGAATTAATATTAATATTACAATTATGTTTATTTCACTCAAATTGTGTATAATATACATTTCAAAATGGAGTTTCTTTATGGAGCTCTATCTTCTTCACGCTTCCGACAAGAGAAGTAGTGCAACGATTTTTGGTCCAGCGCTGTGTTAATTATTAATAATATTTCTTCTGCTTAAAAGCGCCATTCGTCGGCTACACAGAGGGGCCCACATTTCGCCAAACTCAAAGAAGAACGCCTATACGCAGAGGCGTTTATTGTTTAAGTTTAGTTTATAGAAGTGAAGAAAATAACTTCGGCGGATTTGAGGAGCCGAACACGGAGAAGTAGCAATTTTGCATCACATTCTGTGGTAAAAAAAAATTAAGTGGTGGAAATATTGCAATCTGCCTACGGTGATGAAACAGTGTCCTGTGTATACGTGGTGCTGTCGATTTTGCGACGGACGTGAAGAGACCAAAGATGTCCCTCTTTCGAGAGGCCTTTGACGTCAATAACAGAAGAAAAAGTTAAAAAGTTCGTGTTGTCTTCGTCAACAATCGCCAGGCTTATATATCAGGGAGACAATTGAGAAATTAGGGGTACCTTATGGATCAGTTGTAACAGTGATGACCGATCGCAGGAACACTGTTCCAAAAATGTTGAGCTTCCAGCAAACTAACGCCCGACCTTCAAGCTGTAGCAGAAGACCCTGGATTGCTTCAAAGAGTAATTACAGGGGACGAGTCATGGGTATTTGGTCACGACATTGAGACTTAAGCGGCATCGAAGACATTCAGACAGAGCAGATCCAACAATGGAATCATCCTTTGTTGCGTTTTTTTTTTGCCACCGGGTTCTACAGACAATAGGGCATACCACCTTGAATTTTTAGGTTTTCATTTATTTTACACAATTCATGTAAAAGTACCTACTATACATACAGAAGAAATGTTCTTTAGAAGAGAGATTTTTTAGAGATTTACACATTTTTAAAGGACAATTTCGATTGTTTCAAGGTAGCTGACTGCCACAACCAATCGTATTTGCTATATCTGTTTGTGTGTAGGCAAACACATTCTGGAGCCAACCAAATATATTGACTATGCACACGACCTTAAACTGTATTGTTTAAGAGAGATCACACCTGTCTCATTACCATTCCGGCCAATAGTTCCACTGGCCGATGTACAGAGAACGATGTACCGACCGTCTCAATGCTGCATGTGTATGTCGTGTTTATGCACCGTCAAGTACAACAAGGTTATTACATAGACGGCTAACGCACCCGATTCGATGTAATGCCAAAGTAATACCGAGCCTGGGGGGTGGGGAGGAATCCGGGTTTAGTGGGTTTGCGAGTCTCACACTAGTCACGCAGGCTGCTACTGGCGCATGTGCATCATGCATTCCCGAAACCTCCCAGAAAAAAAAAACAAAAATAACGCACCCTCTCTACAAGGGGCATTGGCTTTTTGTTTGTGACGTATCAAGTTGGCTTCTCTTGCCATGTTCCTAATTGGGCTAGTTCCACAAGTATTTACTCGTTGTTTTATTTTATTACTTGCAGCCCTAGTTCTACATTACGATCATTACGATATATATCTAGCTATATTAAAGGTTACGTACTACTCTTGTAAATTGGAATCTATCACAAAAAAAGGAGAAACGGCATCAATTAGACAAGATTACATACAGGAAAAGTGACTCCTGTGAAAACGTTATTGAAGAGGTAGAACAAACAGATGTCATATGTGATATGTCATCATCGTGCACAAAAGCTTTTAAATTTTCGAGTTTATTTCGCGCTTACCTTGTAAATGCGTGACCTGGTATACCCATGACTATTGGTCGTAGCGGCATAACAATTCTTTTAGCCGAAACGTTATCTCTTACGACTACCGTCATAAACGTCTAAGGTCGTATTTTACTATATATATATATATATATATCCAGTATTTAAAATAATGGCGTTTTCTAATTTATTCTGTGTGACAACGTCATGGTTCGGCAGGGAGGCACAGGAAGAGGTCGAACATGCCGAGAAACAGCTTGCTCTACTGAACGAGAAATACATCAAATTCATGCGCAAGCACGGCCAGCAACCTTTACCGGAGCTCCCGTTTGACGTGTTAGTTCAGCTGCATTTGCTGGAAACACTCTTCCGAAAGGAATATTCGGACGAGATCAACGTTAGTTCAGAACCTTCTTTTCACCTATTCCAATGCGCCAGTCAAGCCAAACTGCTTTGCACAAACCATACGCAGGTGCCCCCGGCGCCAAATAATTAGAAATAACGTATATACGTCTTCTTCAAATGCCAATCTTATTGATTTTTGCGGCTTGAATTTGCATATATATATATATATATATATATATATATAAATATAAATATCCCGAGCAAGATGGCTTAGTGGCAAAGCCTTTGCCTTGCATTCGGGAGGACTGGGTTCGAGACCCAGACCGGCCACTCTTAAATTGGCTTGCATGGTTTCCAATTTAGACAAGGTAAATGCCGGAGTGGATTAAAATTTAGCCATGACATGAAAAAACCGTACACAGGCATTAATTAGCCTTACGGAAAATCTAAAAATATATATATATATATATATATATATATATATATATATATATATACACACATATATTATATATATATATATATACATGGTCGAATATGGACGTAAAAACAATACGCCAGGAGCCTTTGTAAGTTACAGCATACATTTCGGGTCTTTTCAGTGAAGTAGTGACATCTGTCCGTGGTCAGTGCGAGATCGATAGCGTTAGCTTAGTCCCGTTTTTACTGATATTTCTCGATGACAATAACAGCGACCAAAAAAATCGCGAGAATAATCAAACCAGCTCGCCAGATGCTATTGCTAATACTAACACTACTATCGGCGCAAGCATATTTTTATAACTGTAACATAGCCAGCTTGGAGAGGCTGCCAAGCTACAAACACAAAAAAATGCCTATCTATTGTGCGTTTCTAAATGATGAAGTGTAGAAAAAAGCAGAACCTAGGAAGCAACGGCTGTCTGGCTGCACGACATGATTTATTCGTTTCGCTTTTCGGCGCATTACGTGCCGCCTCAGAGGCTGCCTCAACCGCAAATCTATTCAAAGACTATCTGATAGATAGATAGATAGATAGAGATAGCAAGTGTTTAACTCTTAGCTAGCTAAAGAGAAAATAAAGAAGGATGTACCCGTGTGGCCATTTGGCAACACGCACCTCAATATATGTACACTCCCTAATTGAATGAAGCGCTGTCTAACCGCACAGAGTCTTCGAAAGCTGGCACAAATCCATACGCAGCGGCGCCGGGCGCATCTGTTGAAGAGGCAGCTGTACAAGCGACAGAGAATGATGGATCTGCTAAAGCCTGAGCTTAGAATTCTCCAGCGACGACTCGATGCTCTCAGAGAAACCAGCCGAGTTTTTGCCAATGACGCACGGCTTACCCGGTATGCGATGTTCTCTATACATAATAACAATTCACTTTTTTTCATGTAACACAAACAATAAGATGAGAGTCGTGTATTACATGAGAACAAATATATAGATATATAGGTATATATGTATATATATGTATATATGTATATATATATATATGTTGAAAATTCAGAAAATTGTCTCAACGCTTGTACTCAGTTAGACATGGCTATGGCCCGGAAGAGGTCGTTGATTACCATATTGAGGGTTATGACAGGATTTCGTGCCGCAGAAAGCCAAGGTAGGTTTACAAATACTTTTCAAAGCAACCACCTCTGAAGTCCTCTGATAACAGCTGAATCTATAACAATTAAGCTAGATCACCGCCCACACTCTTTCAACGTAACTGCTTTGTGCCGTTCACCCGACTGGTCTATTACCGATTTTTTGGATGAACGTGGTGTCTTCTTGGATAGCCACCAACACCATGCGGTACTTGAGGATATGAACGTGCATCACACACAATAGACGACGACCAGCACTTAGTAAATTCAACGCTGGATACATTTGGCTTCTGCAGTTTAATTCAACCACCTACGAGATTGACGCCACCGTGTACCCTCGATCACGTCTACATCGATCTGAAAGTTGATGCATCAGACACCTTCAAACTCAGTGTACGCGACTATCTCGCTGCATGGTGTCGAATACCGCTTAAAGATTACGAGAGTGGTACCGATCCTCAAAGGTGATAGTATGAGAGACCCGTCAAACTACCGCCCACTGAATATTTTGCCTGTTTTAAACAAGATTATTGAAAAAAACACTTGTTAGCCAAATGACGAGGCAACTCGGAAGCAACAACATGCTCTCGGGCAACCAATTTGGATTTTGCAAAAACCGGGGTACAGATCATGCCGTGATACAGCTAGTGAAGGGCACCCGTTTCGAGTTCGATAAGGGACTGTTTTGTGCAGCACTTTTTCAGATCTAATACGCGCCTTTGACAGTGTTCGTTCAGATATCCTCTTACTCAAATGCAAGCACCTGTGCCCTAACGAGCACGCCATTAAACTGCCATCGGCGTACTTCCTCGGGCGTCACCAGCTTGTGGACGTGGGAGGAACCCGGTCGGAGCTGCTCCCGCTTTCGCTAGGTATACCCCAGGGCTCGTCAGTTGGCCCACTAGTCTTCCCTTGTTTAATAAATGATATAAAACTTAAAAACCGCACTTTTAAATTTGTGGGGCCTGTCTGGTGAAGAGGTTCATCGGATGATGATGATGCAGGATGTCACTGCCCTTAATGCTTGGTGTGCAGCAAACCGTACTGCTACCAATGCGAGGAAAACTCAAGTGGTGGTCTTCGGAACAGGTCACGCGATCCCTCGAATGCCACCTGAAATCATAAATGGCCACTTGATACAATCTAGCGACTGTGTCAAAGTCCTAGATGTAACAGTGGATGCAAGACGTGCTGGTAACGCGATTGTCGAGACCCTTATTCGTCGACTTGCTGTCATTACAAATTCATCAAGATACATCAAGAACAAAATTGGAGCATCTTCATGCAAGCTGCTCTACAACGCAGTTTTTTGAGTCACCTTACGTACGGATCGGAATTTTGGACTGCCTGCAGTAATGGTTGGGCGGAGCGACTGAATGTGGCACAGGGGCGCTTTTTTTGTGTGCTTCGGGGATCGGCCAGTTGAAAGGGAAAACAACACAATATATTAGATATCAAAAAATGTCACGCGCTATTTAACCCTGATAGTGATTTTTAAGAATATCCATGGAACTGGGCCGAAGATACTAGAACTTGATCGCTTTGGAGGGACGAGAGACACCAGGGCATCTAACATGGCCACACTGAAGGTCCGCATGCATCGGTAGCAGCAAGGGTAGCCAAACTTTTGGCGTTCGAGCTCACGTCAGGGAGTGGAACGCTCTTCCAGTCAGCTTGCGTTGTTCGAAATCCTTAAACAACTTCAAGGGAAATTTAACGTCACACCTATTATCCCGCCAATGATGGGTACAGTAGTCTTAAATTGACTCTCGCATAAAGGAAAACAAAAGGAAATTCATTCCGACCGCAACTTTTTTCCAACACAATGGTAACTGTAGTAGGTTTAATTTAGTATCGACTCCTTGCAATATTTGTTAATATATATTATATATAGTCTGGAGTATAACGGACTATATGTATATATATATAAATATAAATATAATATATATATATATATATATATATATATATATATATATATATATATATATATATATATATATATATATATATATATATATATATACATATATATAAATATATATATATACATATACAAATAAACATATAGTATATATATATATATATATAGTCCGGAGTGCAATCTTGCTTTACTATAGGATGCATTTTCTAGCACGTTCTCACGATTTCGACAGTACTACAGCAACCGAACCTAGTTCGACCCTTTACCATCGGGGTGTTTCAAGAACCCTAAATAGGCCTAAACGTTTTACGTCAGGCAGAAACTTCTCACCGCTTGCTTGCTGTGTATGCGACTGCCTTCAGCACGGTCGTCGAGGCCACTTTTAGCCAAATCATAGGGTGGTCACAGTGGTCTTAACTAGGAGGCATTGATTTGTTTAGCAAGCGATTGCCCAGATGGCCTTAGTTTTGTCACGACGTCCGATTGGGTTGACGAGTTCGGCGTCAACATTCGACGCTGCGAATATCTCAGGAGGTAGAGGCTGCCCTACGAGCGGAGCCGCTTTCTGAGCCAGCTTCTGAGCTTGTTAAGACGAGACGAATAGGGGCATGTCGCCACCAGGGGCGGCGGGTCAACGGCGGCCGCGTATCCCGATGACCACGGGATGTCCAATAACGTCCGACACGAATTCAATGTTTTCAATAGTTCAGTTCGTTTGAACGTTTGCAGAGTGGAGCTGGCCGAACGCATTGCTGACTTCGAGGCGGATGACCGCAAGCGTTGGGCGCAGTACGACGAGCTAACTCGCAAACGCGAAGACGTGCTGGGCGACAACAACGGCGACGAGCATCAGCAGCAGCACCAAGAGCTGCAGCTGCAGCGCACGCTCGAGATCGAGTCATCACTGTGGCTGCACTCCAATCCGCAGGTGGTCGGCATCCTGTCGAAGCTCGTCCGGCCCAAGAAGCGCCGTTACATGGCGGCGTTCTGCAACGTCCTCGGCGGCCACCTGCACTCGGTGGTGGTGAAGGTGCGATCATCGGTGGATCGAGACGCCGATGACCTGCTGCGTCCGGCCACCGACCACGTCTTCGTCCAACGGCGTCCACCGCTGCAGCTGCTGCCGCTGCCGCCCGAGGAGGCCGACAGTGGCCGGCCGCCCGCGACTCCTCCGCCAGACGTGCTTCAACAGCAGGACGACGTGATGTCGTTCCACACCATCTGCGAGGTCGATCCGAAGCTGCCGCGTGACACGCGCGCCCGGCTGCGCCGTCTCGTCTTCAGGCTCACCGAGCGCGTGCTGTACTGCGATGATTCGGTTGTTGCTCTCAAGATTCTCGACGAGCACAATACAGCATACATCGTTGTGAACGCCGATGGCGACATCATGAGGAGGCCCGGTGTGCTGGTGTCGGGACAAACGCATGGCGACTATTCGAGCCCGGCCGGTGGTCCCCATATTGCTGCTTCTCCTGTCGCTCCTGGTCCTTCCGACGATCCAGGAACTGCGGCCGAACCCGGTAGTCCTACAGCAGCTACTCCGCGGCGGCGGCGGCCATGTTTTGATGATGCGAACGAATGCCAAGACGAATTTGGCTTTGCACAGGTCGCCATGTATGCCATCAAAAAGGACGAGATGTTTGAAGTCATGCGGAAATACTCAATGCTTCAGCGGTTCCACAAGGCGGTACAGCAAGTACACGTCAGGTTGGAAACCGAGGTACGTGGATTGGATTATCAATTATCGGCAGACATTCGTTGCAGGGAGAGAGAGAGAGAGGAAGGGATAGAGAGATAGGAAGGGAGAGAGCGAGGGAGAGGGAGGGGGAGAGAGCGAGGGAGAGGGAGAGAGAGACGCGCTATTGAGACCGCCTGCAACCAGCAATGTTCAGATCAGAGAGCGGCAGAGCAAAAGCAAAATATAACGAAACTTAACGTTTTTCGTCTGGCATTTGGTGCATAAAGTTTATTTTCCGTATAATACATTAGGTATATGTTACACACATCAACTAGCTAAGCCATTCTGACATTTGGTAGCTTGCGGGTTGAGGAAAATTAGTGGAGTCGGCTACCGAAGGCAAAACATACGACAATTCTCACGTAAATTATACCGTCATTGCCTGTTACTCTACAGATCGATAAAACGAAGGCTCGTCTCCAACGTTCCGAAGAGGAACTTCAAACGTCTCGACGAGCTTCCAAGGTATTCGAAGTAACGAGTGCGCGCCACTTAGCTAAACAGGATCAGTTGGTCGTCCGAACAGTGCGGAGACGTTTGCTATCAGATCTCAGATAGTGCACAGTAGTCACGGCCACCATTAGTTTACGTTAGCACAAGGTCTGTAGCTTCTAAACGATCTTTTTTTGTTTTCGACTTGTTTCTACTTGGCGTTGCTTTTTATGTATTTAGACTATCCTTAGATATCCGGCTCTCACAGGCTTGGCCTTGCCGTAGGGAAATATCTTTTATATTGCATATCTTCAACGCACCGGCGAGGCCTATGGTTTACCATCTATTCTCAACGAGCGTCGCTGCTCAAAGATAATTCGATCGACAACAAGGATCTAACCACCAGCGGTAGATGACAACCATGACTATCTCTCACTAGACCTCTAGACCACACCACCACTATGAGCCTCTAAGCCGCCTGATCGAACTATTTCCGGCTATTGTCGACTCACTGTATCATCACCTAGAGAGTGCTGCCTTCACTGTCCCACCTTTCTAACCAGCACAGTGCACAGTTCAACCTAACCAACCGACTCCAAAAGCGCTGGCACACGTCTCAGAACAAAATGAATAACCATTACCATCCGTAGCACACTGGCAATGGGTGCGAGCCTACGCAAGTTGTACTGCTACACTAGATTCTGTACGACGCTAATGCGTCGCGCTTCTAACGTAACAGCACCAGCTATGTATAAACGTATATATATATATATATATATATATATATATATATATATATATATAGTATATATATATATATATATATATATATATATATATATATATATATATATATGTATATATATATATATATATATATATATATATATATATATGTATATATATATATATATATATATATATATATATATACATATATACATATATATGCTTTTGCAGCGAAGCGATCAGCCCACTGGCCATTTCACACAGATCTTTTGAGGAAGCTAGAGGGATCATCAACCACTTGAGGGAAGAGAATCTGGGCGGATTCAGCAGAGCCTTTGATACTCCGGTAGAGACTCTTCTGCGGCATATTGGGACCGGACCACTGGAAATCAACTTCCAATCTTCGCTCGATCTGCTGGAAAATATGTTACACCGGTCTGTACCTAGATAAGAACAGATGCCTTTGCATTAGATATGCTATTTACACTAACGACTGAGCGTTATTGGCAGCAGCGCTTTGTACGTTCACCACTTTTACTGTACACCGCTTGCATTTCATTAGGCTTCGGTCAAACAGCGACGTCATAGCAAGACAGGGAAACTGCTTTTAATGGTAATCATGACGAGGAGAATAAATATATATGTATATATATATATATATATATATATATATATGCATAATTCAATACACATACATTTCATATATGCGTAATAATAAACATATAGGAAGTCTAAGAATCCGGACTTAGATTCCTAATTGTTTCAAAACATTGTTAAAGCATTTGCGGATTTGGGGGCAAGTAGCAAAATGCCCATTCCTACTTGCCTCTACTTCCGCAAGTCGCTTTAACGGCTGAGGATCGTGAGACACGAGGTCTAACTTGAGCTCGAAGATATACTTTGTTAATGAGACGAATCGCCTAATTGTTGATGCAGGTTAGCATCGCTGTTTTTCAAGGTATTTGGCGGAAGCTTCCCGCAGGTGTTAGGCCTCACCCGATTGCCTGATTCTGATCCTTGTTGTTGGCGATCGTTGTGCGGGACAATCAGGCTCCCCCGTTCGCACCCCTTGAGCCCCAGTCTAACAGTATATACGGGTGCCAAGAAAAATCAGTAATGCGCTCCGGTCGCAAACGGAGTGGTATCAAGAGAAAGAGAGAAAGGCCTGCCTAATGGTAGTAGTCCGCGTCATTAACAAGAGGCTCACGGACGCATTACAGCCCTCATTACTCCCCTTCCTCCGGGCCTCATAATACTTATCGGCCTGCTCCTACCATTTTCCCCGGGAACAGCTCTAAACGAATCTGTAATGGCGGACGATAGATACGGCTCACACAAGAGTTCAAGTAGCATATAACCCTGGCCGAGGCTTTTAATAAAATAACCATCTCTTGAACGAGAGGGAAGTTCCTTACTAAAAGCTTCGGCCAGCGTTATACGCCGGATTTGAGGGGTGAGTTTAGCAGACAGGGGCTAACCTGTCACAGAACAGTCAAGCACAAGCGAGCGACGAGACGAACAGCCAATAGACATCACGGGGAGCCGGGCTTAAAAAAATCCACTCTCGCCTCCTAAGCCTTATGCGAATTCTACCTTCGTTGAGAGATCGTCAGTAGATTCTATTAGACTTTTTCGCTTGAAAGCGGACCTGCCCGTGGAGCCGTTGGGAGCGGCTGCCGCCAACCTGAGACACTAATAAGGAAAGCCGATTGATCCGCGAAATTTTGTGCTTGTTCGTCGTACACACGTCCGCTTACTTTCAGAATCATTAGTCGCGACTGGTCCCTCAGAGGAGGAGATTAACGAACATCAGCAAGGGTTCGCGACGAACGCTGGGTTGGACTTGGCGGTGCACTCGGCCCGGGAATTTGCTAGATGACTAGATTTCAAAGAAAGCCGACATTTACTTTAAATTTGGAAGCTAGAAACGCCGTCAACACATAACGGAAGGGCCGCTCGTTGACAAAAGTAGATCAGAAGTCTCCTCTCATGCACAACTACGTCCGAGTGGCATATCAGGAAGCTTCGATGCTGATGGCGTCCGGCGAGAACATTATGTGAGAGACAAGAATTCAGCAAGGCGATCCGTTGGGCTCGAGTAATGAACTGGTCGCACCGCTAAGATACCCATTCAAGTTCTCTGACGTGGAGTCCTCGGCGGCTATCGGGAGGGACGCCTCGGATGATGTCCATAGGGTTCGCGAATATAAGGCAACGAGCGGATTGGAACTGAACGCAGCTAAGTGCGAAGCACTGCTTGTTGTGTTTGAAGAAATTAGTGGGGGCAGATCATCATGCGTCTGCGACATTTTTGTAGCACTCTCCTGGCCTAAGAGTAATCACTTTCCACAACGGCTTGATTCTGTTTCGTTCTGCCTTGGGCTGATACACTACGCGAACGGCTTCAACGGAACACACAGGAACGCCTACCGGTGTCAAACGGGAGCTTGGCTCGTTCCGACCTTGTCAGCCTGAGTCGCCCTGCGCGAGTGGTATCATCGATGTCGCGGACTGCATAAGGCCACTCCTAAGCGACCGTAGAAGATTTCAAAAGCGTTTACGAAAAGGGATCTAGGGTTTAACCCGCTCGACGTAATAATGACCAGTCGCCAGAGAGCTGTGTCAGTTAGAACTGCGGGGGCCTGCTTGTACGCAATTCCAAACGCCCCTTCTGGTACATTGTCCGGCGATATGACTATGAGGATATGTGTTGGCTTTCGCTTGAACGCAACGTTTCTGGTGTCAGCGACGCTATGGGCAGAATCCTTCGGCCGACTGAATTTCCAGCGGTGCTTGAGCAACGGCGCTTTCCCGAGAAAACGGAAAGCTACCTGACGGTATGACGATTATCCCCATTAAGACAGGGAACCGTCCGGTATAGTATGTAACTGAGTTGAACTCACACACACCCTGTACGGTATATGTGCGATGATGACACACCTGTATGGTCTAACGCAGCGCTTAGGTTTTAAGTCAGTAGGTAGCAAAGCAGGCTGAAAGGTGAGAAAATGTCGTCGTAAGTACACAAATGTTAAGTACGCGTACAATTTTACACCGTTTAGTTTTGAGACACTAAGGGGCACTTGAGACCCTATTGCAGCGTTATGCGCCCCTTATTTAAAATAGTGATATGTGTACACACAATTATCAAGCAAATCAATTAATCAATCATATAGAACAGAAATATAATCGCATCTGCGCTAAGGTGGGAAATGCAATGGGAAGGGCGAATCTTTTTAGGCAGAGTATCTTAATTCTGATCCAACGACGCAACGCAGCGACGGTGGTAGGGTCGTTGGCAAAACATGCCAGTCCTACACTAAACCCTGCTATTGACGCGTAGTGATATACTAACTATGCCGACGGGTTATGTCGGTCGGATATATAGAAAATATTGTGATGATTTATTAATTATTTGCAATACGTTTGCACACTCGGCAGTGCTCGCCTTAATAAAAATGGTGGTAAAAAGGTGTCACGTGAGGTGAAGGATCAGCTGTCCGTGTCCTTGCTTGATGATGGGCCCCCGCTCTTATGGACCCGGTGCGAGCGGTATATCCTCAAGGATTCTTGCAACTTAAGACGATAAGATCCATAAGATTCCTCTTCGCAAGAGCGTACTTGCAGATTTGGAGTCCCATACACCACTCATAGAGATAGTGATGGATCCGAATCTGCGAGGTTTTTGCGGCTCGGGGAGCGCCGCTCTTAGGAACTGAACGTTATATTTGGTGATCGTGTTTTGCCGCGCTTTTGCCAGGTCCCTGTTCGGGCCGCAAACCTCGGCATCTAAAACCCAGACCTCGGTAGGTGTTGTTATTACGAGGTCGGGCTTTAGACCCGGTGCGCCCGGTCGACGGAATACTCGCTCACGAAGCACCTCATGACCCCTCTCGCGGAGAAGACGCGCCACGCGACCACAGACGTCGTCATGTCTCTTTATAGTTTGTTTGTGTGTTGTATCTCACATCTGAGCGACATGAGCCAACGTCTCAGGCGCATGACACTTGTGCCTACAACGCTTGTTGTAGCCGGGGCGTCCCCTGGTCAATCTGGCACGCGTTGGTAGTGCGTTGATCCTGAGCTTTAGTAGGTTTAAATACTCCTTTGCATACCCTTAATCCAGTAATGTACAAAGGGCGTTTCGTGTGCTTTTTTAAAATGTGCCCTATCGAACGTGTTGTGCAGTTGTTGAGGCCAGTAATCGGTCTCTTGTGTAGCGGTCTCAATGGAGGTTTTCAAGCGCTCGCAAAGAAGTCTTGTTTTCCCAAGGTCTTTTTTGAAGTGCTCGGTGGTTAGCATCCATTGGACCCCAGGGTGCGTGGAGTGTTGTAGTGCTGTCAGACGGGAGAGACGGAGTCTGGGGATGAACGTTTGGAGGCAGGGGATGTCCAGACCGCCGTGTGCTGTGTGCGTGTACAGGTAGGCGTTCGGCACCGAGTTTTCGAGCTTAAGCCATTTCGACTTAACAACCTTTCTGATCTCTTTTTCTAGGTCGCTAAGGAGTGCGTGAGATGGTCTAGGACCGGAGACCAGTTTATATAGGAGGCGGGGAATAAGAACATTTTTCAAAAATGTGAGTCTTTGGTGGGGTTTAAGGGGAGCTATTGTGAGTCTGTTGAGTAAATTAAGGGGTATATCCTTGGTGGAGTCAACTCTGCCATTGCTGTCAAAGTCGACTCCCAGATATCTCCATCGATCGCTCATACCTTTAGCTGACAATTGCCGCATTCCAACGTTAAATACGGTGTTAATAAAACCTTTACCTTCCTTCCTATTAATTGGGTGGGAGATAGTAAAGCTTTTAGTATTAATTTCAAAGAAGGCCTCGGGATTTCAAAAGAGGATCCGCAATATTAAGGAGCCGTTGGGGAGCAGATTTCGTGCAGGCTAGGAGGATGAGATCATCCGCAAAGGCTAAGCCCATAAGGCGGAAGTCATCAGTAAGTTGGTATCCGATATTAGTTTTGTTTAATTTTGAAAGAATGTCGTCGAGAACTAGATTAAATAAAAGGAGGGAGAGAGAATCTCCCTGCCTAACACTTGTCCAAACTCTATGAGAGTTTTAGATGAGAGGTACAAGGGTTCGATATAATTAATGAATACCTTCGGGTATATGCGAGTCCGGAGTGACCACAGGACGGAGTCATGACTCACCATGTCGAACGCCTTACGGAGGTCGATTTAGGCAAGTCTGAGCTCACGTCCTGCAGACTTGGCATCGTTTAGGATGCCATCCAGAACCGCAAGGTTCTCGAAGGTACCATTATCGGGGAGAAACGCTCGCTGGATTGGGAGAAGCTTAATAGAGTTCTGGAGGCATCTAGAGAGAATTTTATTAAGCGTTCGTTGTAAGTATGAGCTAATAGGTAGGGGTCGCAGATCGCTTGGAGATGTGGCATTGTTAATTTTAGGAATTAACGCTAAGCGAGCGGTTTCATGGGCTGTGGCAATATCTCTAATTAATAGTATGTTAAGAAGACAACAGACTACTGCTAACGGGAGTTTACGAAGCGACGAAAGACAAATCCCGTCCAAGCCTAGTGCTTTAGAAGGTCCGCGGAGAGCTACGTGGGCTTTCTTTAGGAAGGTAGGGAGGGAAACCTCGAAGAGATCAGAGTTGGGAGTGTATACGGGGCAAGGAAGTGGTTCAGGGGGTAGTTGTGTCATTGTGTTGGCCCAGTGTTCTACAACGTTGGTGGCCTGCATGTTGTGTATGGTGTGTTTGCCGTCCAGCGTTTCATGAGCGCATTTGGATCGGTTTTGGCTAAAAGGTTTTTGAGTGATTGCGTAGTCTTGACGCTGTTGCCTTTTGGATACTCGCGCTTCAGTGGAAGGTGTTTCTCTAAAGGCACGACGTCGGACAGTGTGTGTGACAGTGCGTCGGACAGTATATATATATATATATATATATATATACAACTGAGTGCATTTTGTTCATACATCATATATATACATTATATTTTCAAGCGAAACTAGAGACAACCGTTGCGCTCAATGACATGCAACGACGCTGCGTGTATTGTGCCTATTTCACTAACGTTGCTGTTGTTTTTTTGCTATATTATGCTAAATGATGATATTTCTATGTTTAAAATATTTGTTTATTTGTATTTATATGTGCAGTCATCACAATGACTATTAACCTATTAATTATGTAATATTCACATGATGCTTTGTTACTTGTTATTTTGTTATTATTGCTTGAGCGTTGGTATCCACCAACAATAATAATAATAATAATAATAATGATGATGATGAACGCAAGAGGCTTGCTTTTCTTGCTGTACTGGTAACGACGGCGTATGCTCGTCATCCATTCAGTATCCGAAGCGAGAGTCTCAATGCGGCAGCTCGGGTGGACAGCCTGCGCGCCGACCTGGCGAGACGCGACCGCGATCTGGCGACACAAAAGGCCTACCTCGATCGGTTCAACGCCAAAGTCGCAGCGCTTCGTGAAGGATTCAAGGGCGTCCAGCGGCAACACGACACAAACATCGGACTTGCAGAGACGGCCTACGTCCGCTGGATCACGCTCAGACAACACCAGCAGGCCACGTATAAGGCCCTCGACGTCGCGCGGCGCCGGCTTGAGAACGATCGCGACGCGACTCGCCTCGCCGAGCTCGAGCGACACCAGATCGAAGTAATGCGAATTTCCGCCGTACTCAACTATCTCGAGGCGGCCGATCCCGAGCGACGTAAGTCAAGCAGTAACTTGCTCACACCATTGCAATGCCTTAGACCTGAAGCTTGGACGATTGGTGCCACACACTTGGATGTATATTTATATATATATATATATAAATATATATATATATATATATATATATATACGACGTACGTTCTCGGGAATGACACATGAACTTAATATACGCACGGTACCCTGGGTAGTATGCGACTTTCAAACCGACCCAAAAGCCTGGTACTTACCTAACCTACAGAATCGGGTACTTCTTCGATGTAATGCCAAAGTAATACCGAGCCTGGGGGGGGAGTGGGGAGGAATCCGGGTTTAGTAGGTTTGCGAGTCTCACACTAGTCACGCAGGCTGCTAGTGGCGCAAGTGCATCATGCATTCCCGAAACCTCCCTGAAAAAAAAAGAATCGGGTACTTACCTAACCTACATAATCGGGTACTTACCTAACCTATATAATCGGGACAGCTTCTCGTGTACATACGTGTGTGTTTATAGAATGATCCTTTGATATAGAATCGTGTTGTTAACCCAGGCTTGATTTATGCACATATGTTGTAGGCTTCCACGCTTAACCGTGTTGTTAGTGGTTTGTTCACAACCAGGGCATTGGTACACCGATTTGAGGCTGGTGGTGGTGACATTTCGTTTTGCTAAACTTCATTAGTGCTCCGCGGTAGATACTAACGCGAAATAGGCCAGTTTCGGCGACGTTCGCGCCATTGCTAAGCGTACGCGATTGCCTCTCTAGGGTAGTTGGCTTGTATGTGAATACCTTCGGAACATAGATGCGAACATGCAGTAGGCACATGCGAACGAGTGATTTGGCTCAATGAGTTTAGCTTAGCACAAAACAGGTTCGCGAGTCCAAAATTCGTCGATCATATGTGCAATCGCTACCGCTGGTTGCAGGAAATCGAATCGCACCCGACTTGATGACGCTAATGGATCTTCAGGTCGACCATGGGCCTATTCCCGAACATCAGCGAAACCCTCGGGGTATAACGGAGTTCGTCAACGAACACATTAGAGACCGCGCTTCATTGCAATCGCAGCTGTATAAGTCTGAGGTGGACTCTTTACGCAGGTAAGCATTTTGTGTTTGTTGTTTCAGTCATTTCGTAATTTCGACAACGTGCGCCGCCACCATGGCGCCTGCACGGGGGGGGGGGGAGGAGAGGCCTCCACATTATTTCCGCCGATTTCGAGTCGAATCGAAACATTTTCCTCTAATGTTCTTTCATTACGAAGGTAGTATCAAGTACAACCGAGGTGACCGTGCCGACATGTATAAAGGAACTTGAAGTCCACGCTCAGAGCCTCCTCTAGCGAAGCATATGTTATATTTGAGCTGTCGATCGAAGCGTTCACACGAACCACATTTTCGACGTCCGTTGCTGTCGCGGGAAATTAAAAAAAACTTTCCCTATATGTTTCGAGCCGAATGTTGTAGTCATGAACTCGATTCCATAACGACGCGGTTTGGTTAGGTGCTACTCTTGCGTAATAGGTTTGTTCTGTTTATGGATCTAATTATAATCTGTGCCAAGTCGGCAAGAATCGGCTGTTTTGCTGTTTGCAAGGCTTCCGATTGAGTGGAGCATGGAATAGTTGTGACCAGGAGGACAGGGAAGAGCCGGCAGTCATGTTCAAAAATTCGTGATATATATATATATATATATATATATATATATATATATATATATATATATATATATATATATATATATATAATGAGAGAGATCATTTGCATCTCTAGGTATGAAGACTACGCTTGTACGTCAGCTCCAAAATGTTGCTTTTTTTGCGGCGGAGCAGTACAAACAATTGTAGGAGACTGCACCAATCACACCTGTTAATTATCGGCAACTAGAAATCACAGAGGACGACTAGAAGCGGAAGTTCACTCACTACAACAGGGGTCAACTATCCTAAACAGAATCAGGAACAGACTCCAACAAACTCCAACCTATACTTTCTCCTGTTTTTGTCTAGCTGTCGAACACGTCGTTGGAATGTGCAGACAGATGCACAGCATGACACTCAGCAAGATAGGTGTAGCACATGCACACACATACCCCTTTTATGTGTGTGCATGTGCTTCACTTATCATACTGCAAAAACAAAGGTGTTTTTTGCTTTCGTTTATGTTATGTCATGACTGTTGCCAAAGTCGTCACAGTAAACAAGCGTATGGTTAATTTGCGCTGGGTTGCAACACAAAAAGCGTACTCATAAGGTGGAGATTTCCGCAGGGTGGCTTCGCCGCAGAGAGTGCAAGCCGAGCACCGACGATTAGCCGAAGAGTTCGAGCTGTTAGAGCTCTTGCACCGGAGCGCGAAGGATGCTTTGGATCGAAACGTCAGCAAACGGGCCAAAATCTACACGACATTTGTAAACAAGCTTAAACAAAAGGTAGGTCGTTCCCCGTTTTCAAATATAGCAAAGCCACCGCCGCCGCAGAATGAACGAGCAAGAGGGCTTAGTGGCAAAAGTCTTTGCCTTGCATTCGGGAGGCCTGGGCCTCCCGAGATCCAGACCGGCCACTCCTGAATTGGTTTTCATGGTTCCCAATTGAAGCAAGGTGAATGCCGGAGTGGATTAACAATCGACCACGATAAAAAAAAAACGGGGAGCACAGATGTCTCAATAAAAAGAGATGGTGCACTACTACCATCCAACCCCACATCAAGTTAAAAAAATATATATATATGATAATGACATAGCTATCTGATTGTACTATTATTGTATTAATATGTGTTATTCATTCTATGAATGGATGGATTGATGAATTGGATATATTATTCGCTCGACATACTTTTTGTTTTTGCGTAAGGCTCAGGAAAAATGCTTTATGCACTCCCAGCGCTAATGTGGAGGAGCGCGTGGGTAGTGGTGGGACTCTCTGATGATATGGAGTTACCCACAAAAACCCCTTACACTCAGCGGTGTGGTTTATCCTCTATTCCCAGTAAGCATCGCTTGCTAAGAGATTGAATGTCGGCGACACCCCCCGACAGACGTCAACCATGATTAGCGCGCTAGCCTCCTAGACCACGTCGCTACTGTACCAAGTCAAGTCAAGTCAAGTCAAAAGCACCTTTATTCAAGGGTCATATATGCCTAAGTATGCATTGTTTTTAACAAAATATTTAACCTCTGAATATAACTAGAACAAGTCTGACGACTTCGCAGACTTCGTGGAACTCTCCACGAGAATGTGCTGTTTATCTTCACTGAGCGCGCAACTTCCAGTGATCTAACATGCACACCACTTCGCAGTCCATTATTTATATATTTAAACATGGTCTGGTCAGTCCCGAGACAACACAATTTGTTTTGTATACAGGAATAGATCAGCTCGTTCGTGTAACGTACGTATTGGCACAAGAGATACGCTTTCACGAGGAATATTACATCTTTTTGATATCCGTCTGATAAATTTAGCCTGCACCCTCTCAATGGCATTTATATCGTTTGCCATATAAGGAGCTCAAACCTGGCTGCAGTAGAGGAATTTGGGTAAGACTCGACTTCTGTACAAAGTCACATAGAAATCAGGATTTTTTTAAATGGTGGCAGTAATATGTTGAGAGAAGTCTAATTTGGGGGTTACAATCACACCAAGATCACGAAAAAATGTAACTACTGGTATTGCATCCTTAGCGAGTGTTAACAGTGGCGAACTGCCATTTGACGACACCACGGCACATTTAGGCCTATTCTCACAACACCAGTTTTCAATATTTTTTTATTGCTAGTTGAATAATACTTGTGAAATTGTGGACTGCTGAGTATATTTTTAAATCGTCCGCTAGTCGGCTAGCTGGAGACGCTTCTTTCGTCAGAGGGAGGAGTTTTCCTTTTCTTGGTTCTACCTCCCGTTCTTCTCGCGCGCTGCAAGTTTAGCGTACCACAGATGATATGATATGATGTTTATCTATATATTCCTTATTAACCTACATGGCTAGCGAATGCGAAACGTAAATACAAGTTACAGTAAGATTTTATGCAATATCACCGTAGTATCATCTCGTATAATTGCAATTGTATTGGGTGGTCTATTGATTGTGCACATACTTCATCTCACCTCGAGGGTTACCCTCGTTGGCCTTAGG